>JAOYSI010009065.1:0-40234 GCA_025775065.1 Hiodon alosoides | reverse complement strand
GTAGGAAGCTAGCTGGTTTCTTCGAGAATGGCCTTGACTCGCATGGTTGTAGGAAGCTAGCTGGTTTCTTCGAGAATGGCCTTGACTCGCATGGTTGTAGGAAGCTAGCTGGTTTCTTCGAGAATAGCCTTGACTCGCATGGTTGTAGGAAGCTAGTTGGTTTCTTCGAGAATGGCCTTGACTCGCATGGTTGTAGGAAGCTAGTTGGTTTCTTCGAGAATGCACTTGACTCGCATGGTTGTTGGAAGCTAGCTGCCAAACTAGCCTTATTATTTTGGTGGAAGTTGTCTGTAGGTGCATATTCTAGGATCAGTATTGCCTTTTACCACTGGAAACATGAAGAAAGTTTGTGTGCAAGTCTAATAATTGGGACAAAAGAGCGCTGGACTTTTTAAGATAGCGGTCACAAGGTGTCAACCGCTTCAGGCTTTACCAAATAGAAAACAACGCTATTTTAGCACATGCACGGGCAAAACACCAGCATGCTGAAACGGCAGGCATGTAGTCCTTTTTCTAAAGAAACTCCTCCTGGATTTGTCTCGGTGTTTTCGCCGTGGACATTCCACAAATGCATGCTCCACTGCACTCCGTTCAACGAAAAGCCATTAGTACCAGCGCGAGGAAAAATGATGATCTCACCAGAACTCCCTGCCCATTGTAAATTGACAATGTTTGAAACCTCTCCTTCCTTCTGCCTTGTGGGAAAGGAGTAATCAGCACCCAAAGTACCTGTGTAGGAAAGCTATAACTGGGACTGCAGCTTCGTAATATCGATGGCCAAAAGGTCATTACATTTAAGGTACAATGTTTCACTCTTCGCCAGCTGGGGCTTACCCGTGGTTCTGCTTTTATTTGGGGAAAGTTAAGCGTGAATCCAGGGGAGAAAAAAAATAATTTTCAGATGATAATTTGTTTTTACCGAGTCGTGTGGTCTACATGTATTAATTGGGAAGTGTGTACATTAATGTGAAGGACACATTTCTGGCTTCTGTTCAAATGCATTGAGATGTTTATCCAGTCTGTCTGTCATAGTCTGATCATATGGCTCAGTTTTCTTTTGTTGCTAAAATACCTTTTAAAATATATAACACATATGCAGATGTGCAGCGGTAATGAGGCTGAAAATAATGTGCTACACAATATGTAGCAAAATAAATAAATAAAACCATTTTTTTCTCCCTCAGTTTAAAAAAATATCTCCTGAAGCCTCCCGAGTAGCTCAGTCGGTAAAGGTAGTTACCCGAGCACAGGCTAAGCTGTATGAGCTGGGGTTTGAATCAAGCTCATGTTATTAGCCCATTGTAATTAGGATCCCCTGTTGGCTTCCCCAGCACCTGCAGCACCTTGGTGTTGAGCCTCCCATATGGGCTGTGTAGCCTGCAGAGTGTAAAAAAGACAGCTGGCTGGCTCAAAAGTGTGTCCCAGTGTGTCGGCAGGAGATGCACTGGCACAATCGGTGATTCCAAAGCATTAGACATAATTGCCGATTCTAAATGTATTTTTAAAAATATTACAATAACAAAAGAACAAAAGATCTCCTGCAGCTCAATATCTGTATGGGTGAGACCCAGAGCAATGACACAGCTCTTTTGCATGCAATTCATTCCGCTCACTCGTACTTCCTCCACATGCCTCGGAGTGCAAGTGCAGGTTCTCTGGCCTAATTCGCCGCAGTGCCTGGCACACTTCAGTCCAGTAGCTTCTCTCCACTTCATTTCCTGGCCCATACGTTGAGAGCACGGTAATCACATCTGTCTTCCACCAGCATCTGATGTCCTCTTGATTTCTTGTCCAGGGCTGTGGAGCTATCATCTGTCACTTTATGCATGCATCAGTGTCTGCCCGCAGTTCAAAGATACCTCAGTCAGAAAGGCTATATTTTTTATTCCAATGCTTCAGGTGTTGCCCATCATCTAGCATGACATTTGCCTGACAAATAGATTTTTTTCTCCCTTTTTTAAAGTCTTTATAGTGCAGACAAGTAATTTACTTTTATATGTTTATCAGATTTATGACACACATACAGACAGTGGCCAGTTTATTAGGTACACCAATGTGTTAGCGTGTCCAAACCTCTTTGTCATCAGGCCAGCCTGAATTCTTCGGGGCATGAATTCTCTAGGGTGTTGGAAATGTTCCACGGGGATGTTGGTCCATGTCGATGCTAAAGATTAGACAGCGGTACATTCATGCAGCAAACAGACCATTGCATCTCATCCCAAAGATGCTCAATTAAGCTGAGGTATGGGATTACGCAGACCACAAGTAAACTGAACTTGCAGTCATGTTCCTAGAAAAAGACTGAGACTAAGTGCTTTGTAACATGGTGCATTATTCTGCTGGAAGAATGCATGTGACAAAGTATAAACCAGCCATAAAGGAACACACCTGATCAGTAACTACGTTCAGATTGTGACATTTCTCAATCGGTACCTAACGTGTGCCAGAAAAATATTCCCCAAAACCATTACGCCACCAGCCACCAGCCACCAGCCACCAGCCACCAGCCTGTACCGTTGACCCTCGGCAGGATGGGTCCATGTACTCAAATTGCTTTGCTGCTTATGCTAAATCGTGACTCAACAGGAACCAGGATTCATCGGACCAGACAATGTTTTCCAATGTTGTCCGGTGCTGGTGATCGCATCTCCACTGGATCCGCTTTTTCTTGTATAGGACAGGAACAGGAATGGAATTCGGTATGGTCGCCTGCTCCAATAGCCCATCCATGACAAGGACCGACGAGTTTTGCGTTCTGAGATCATGTGGCATCATGTGGCAAAACTTCATTTAAAATGGAAAACTGTCACTTCATTGACAATAAGTTAAAGCCAATGTGTCACTACCACCCTCCCAATATGAATATATACATATATAATTTGGAACCCTGTCCCCCAGAAGGCCTGCTAGTGATTCATCTTAGTGTGAAATAGCATCATGCCTGCTGCTAACCGCTACCACATTGGCTATAAATATTTAAAGTCACAGACATGGTCTGGGGCATCCATAGGGACATCATTCTAATTTGCATTCACTTGAAGATCATGGCTGCAGATATTGAAAAGAAACAAAAAAGGCGTCCTCAAAACCAATACAAATGCTTTCTTCCACCACACCCAACCATGCACACCCATCTCTGTCAGTCATTTTCTAGGTTACTAGCCATTATCACCTACCCTAAAGAGAGAGAAAAAAGTGAACGGATTCAATATCTGCAAATTTATACCTACTTCTGGGCCACCCTGTATAGATTAGTATGAGATACTAATCAGAACTACATGAACCCAATTATATATAATTAAAAACAGACTGGTTGAAGTTCAACCCCACTTATCGCTATTTTCTTCTGCTTTTTTGGGGGGTTATTTTATTTTTTTGCCAGAGGTGCTCTTTTAGTGAGAAGAGACCAAGTAAAGATAATTACAGCCAAATTGGGCCTTCTGTGCGGGGGATTTAGTTTCATTAAGAATAATCTTCACTGGGACCTTTCTCCTTTTACTGCATCCCATTAGGTTGCTATTTATTTATTTATTTATTTATTTATTTACTTTGCTTGGCTTTTAATTGCGGTATACATACTGAAGGCCTACAACCTGACATTTTCTGGAAGTATCTTTACTCAGTGTTTCATTTACATTGATGGCAGAACGTCTCGTTTTTAATAACAGACATGATATATTATTATTTAATTAATAGCATGGTGTATACATGGGCTGTTGACCTTTAATGAGGCATAATGCAATGGCTTGTTCAACTTCATTAAAAAATGTATGCAGTTAAGCGGACTCTTAGCTTGTTAAACATCTCTGAAAAGAACGGCACGCTTGTAGCAACACCATTATTATTCATGCGTGCAATCAGTGCTTTGTTCATCCACCCTTTTGCTTTGATCGCACAGAGAAGACTCTTCCTGGGGTGTTTTATCAGGCTGCAGTACGTTTTGTGGCCTTTCCTCCATGGAGAATTTCTCAAGCTCCACCTCATTTCTTTTGTGAACTGCTTTCTTGAGATCAACCAACAAATGTTTCTCTGGAGATTGCAACGGCCAGTCAAGAACATTGATTTTGTGTTCACATTTCTTTGTAGATTTTGATCCTAGCAGAGGGTACACGATTTTTGTCAAAAAATATCTTGGTAAAATGGGATATTAGGATTAATTACAATAATAATGAATTGTTTCCCTCTATTTTAACATGGGCACCGGTGCAAGAAGGTGCTAAATATCCCCAACGCAAAATAAATCCACCTCCATCCACAACCACACACAGATTCAGCTCTTTGTGAATTACTTTTCATTCATTTATGACGATCAGTGACCTATTGTGTGCATTTTCTAAGGGTTTCCTGGTCTTTACCACAATGGTGGCTTTCTTCTTTGCTATGGTTGCCTTCTTTTATATTCCATGGAAACAGGGACCTAATGACAGCTCCCGGAATGTTCTAGGATCTTAAAATGAATCTCCAAACAGAAATGAAATTTTACATGATTATTTTAGCTGTCTTTTGCTTCTAGATAATTACGGGTGTGAATTATTTTGGTGTTTGATATAAACTGGATTATTTTAAAAACACGAAGTAGGTTGCTATTTTCAGTGTTACAATTAAGTTTTTCATTATAAATGAAATATTCCACCATCATTTTCTTTTTGTTGAATTGTTTAACAAGGGCATGAATAAAAAAGGGGCACTGTAGGTTAATTCTCAGGTGGAAAGCATTTTTCAAGTGGTTTCAATAATACCCTTTTGCAATGTTTTTAAATATAATAATTAGAAATGCCATGCTTATAACCACAGGTTTTGATGAGACAAAATCACTGTGGGGACACACATAGGAGGTGGGTGACGGAATGGTTGTGATAGATGGGCATGGGTTTGTTTGGGGGGGAAAACATCAGAGAGGTGCTTCTGAGCCTGTATCAATTCCTGGCAATCTGCTGCAGCTTCCTGATTGGCTTATCTGCCGCTCTCTCGCTCACTTCCGCTCTGGCTTTTTTTCTCCTTTACCTCATCTGTTACTCCTCTCTTCCCTCCGGCAGCTCCTCTCCTCTCCTCTCTCCTACTCAGTCACTCCTTCTACTCCTTTCTCACTCTACATCACTTGTCTTTCTTAATTATTTGTTTCTGAGGAGATGAAAACCTACTGGTCGTTTTTGTTTCCAGTGTGATGTTAAGAGGGTGAGGCGATGGTTTAGAACCCTTGACTTCCGTCCGTATCATTAAAATGACCTACAGTTCAGCTCAGTTGAAGCTTCGGCATACTTGAAGCAGAGAGGTGATAACATCGCTATACTTTGACGGTATACTTTAATCTGCCTTATTTATTGACTCCCCCTCATAAAAAAATCAGCGCCAGAAGAAATATATCATGGCCTGAAATGAAATGTATGCTAATGCATTTCATATCCTCCTGAATAAATTGTTCTGAAGCTTTTTTTGTACTGTTAGTTGGGTTGTTGAAGTCCCTGCTACAAGGACACGGGTGAGAATGGGCATTTCAGACACCTTAAAGCCCAGACTTTGTGAGGCTTATCTGTTTGTTATCTTGATTGTTTTATGAAAAACAATTCCAATACTGTCTCTCTATATAAAGTATCTCTATGAGTTTTCCCAATTGAGTTGTATCACTTAAATTGTATAGGTTGAGAGTCGTGCATGGTTTGAAAACGGTGTAGGCATGTAAAGGCATTCTCTTCACCAACTTGGTAGCTTTGTTGTTTTACATCAAATCAAGCAAGTCTAGGCCAAGAAAAAACATATCTTTGAAGGTTGACGTGTATTGTAGCTCGAAAGATGCTTACACATTATCTGCATTAATACATTAGAAATTATTTTACACAAACATGTCAGTCTGTGTGTCCACAGAGAGGAACAGATATGTTCCTTGACAGTCAGTTCAAAAGGTTCTTCATTTGATCCACCTTGATATTTTACCCGAAAAATGTCATCTGCTTTTACTGATGAAAATGTACGTTTTGGTCTACTTCATGTATTATTTTTTTTCCATTGTGAAGTGACAAATGGGTTTTCATTACGTGCCCGTAATGTGTACAAACTGCGCTTGTGGAGTCTTCCTGTTGAAAGCTTCATGGATTTCCATCCTTGCTTCAATACCTTCATCCATGGAAGCATCAAGTATTAATGATGAGGGCGATCGATGTACCAATTTCAAACCATGTGAAAAGGTCGAACTGCACACAGCTCAAAATTTTTGAAGTGGGAATAAACCTCAAGGAAAGTGACATTAAGATTGATGGCACTCATTGAGAACTTTTTCCTTTGGAAACTTAATTTCTGAGTAATGTCCGTGTGTGGAAAAAGGGGGCAATGTCTCTGATAGCACCTCCAAATTACCTTTAAAGTGAAGTATGCTTGCTCTGCAGTTGTTATCTTGTTGGCAGGGCTGTAGAAGGTAGGCCATTTAAAAGGCAGACTTTAATCTCTCGTACTTGGCTGGATGATATTTGGCTCTCTTCAACATCATCACTGTTATCTGTATCTCCGCAGCCTCCTATTTAAGCTGTGTTAGCTAGCAGACCCAAGGGCTGTGTTTTATTGTTTTATCTATAATCCATCCGTAGGGTATCTTTAGCTCATTTACAGCAATTTACATCATATTCATGGCACATAATGCATAAATGCCTTGACATGGGTGAATTATTTCAAAATCTGGCTACTTTACCTCCTCAAAACTGACTTGACATGTCTGCAAAACAGGCAGTATTTCCAAGACAAGCTTTGCCCTAGGATGCAGATCAAGTAGGATGTCCCTTTCTTCTGGTAGATCCTGGACAACTAGCCCATTTGATTTTTCTCTGGTAAAATGAACCATCAATATTATCGAACAAAAAGTTTTGGCACTACAATATAATTTGTCTTAAATATTTCTATTTGTTCTATATGCACAATATATCCCAGTTCGTACTAAATAATAAATCTGTACTTACAGTGTAAGATCACATTCTAATACATTATACATTATGAGATAGTACCTAAATATTTTAAAAACAAATACACTAAATTAAAGACCTTCATTAAGCATGAAGATTAAATTCAGAAATTTCAGGCCTGAAACAATTAATGTTTTTACAAAGATCTGGGAAGGATAATCACATCTGTGCATCTCTCTTTCATATCAGATGTTTATATCACCCCTTCTCCCCCAGTGTGATCTCACTGGGACTCAAAGCCAAAAAATGTTAGGTGCTGATCACCAATTCAATTACTAAATTATTATCCGGAAATTGTTGAGACGACATATGTATTTTTTTTTATCGCTTCTGGCAGCAGATTGACTTAAACTAATCTTTAAAACAGTTTGGGCTATATATGGCAGATTTAGTGGCAGATGTATCTGTCTGTTGAATTTAATATTTTAATGTTAGTCTGGTTTTGAGAAGACATACATGAACATATGAACAATTAGGCTTAGACAGTCAGGTCCGGCCCAGTATGAGTGGGTTCCAGTGTGGCGAATTTCAGTATTGATAAATCCATTTTATGTCAACATAAAAGTCAAAATTCTCAAATTCCCCTCTCTGAGCCAAACAGCTTTTATTTGTGGGAGTATACACTCACCGGCCACTTTATTAGGTACACCTTGCTAGTACCAGGGTTGGATCCCCTTTTGCCTTCAGAACTGCTGTAATTCTTCGTGGCATATGTTCAACAAGGTGCTGAAAACATTCCTCAGAGATTCTGGTCCATTTTGACATGATAGCATCACGCAGTTGCTGCAGATCTGTCGGCTGCACGTCCATGATGTGAAAATCCCGTTCCACCACATCCCAAAGGTGCCCTGTTGTATTGAAACCAGTTTGAGATGATGTGAGCTTTGTGACATGGTGCTTTATCCTGCTGAAAGTAGCCATTAGAAGATGGGTACACTGCGGTCATAAAGGGATGGACATGATCAGAAACAATACTCAGGTAGGCTGTGGCATTTAAACAATGCTGAATTGGTACTAAGGGGCCCAAAGTCTGCCAAGACAAAGTCCCCCACACCATTACACCACCACCACCACCAGCCTGAACCGTTGATACAAGGCAGGATCCGTGCTTTCATGTTGTTTACGACAAATTCTGATCCTACCATCTGAATGTTGCAACAGAAATCAAGACTCATTAGACCAGGCAACATTTTTCCTATCTTCTATTGTCCAATTTTGGTGAGCCTGTGCGAATTGTAGTCTCAGTTTCCTGTTCTCAGCTGACAGGAGTGGCACCCGGTGTGGTCTCAACATGTTATGCGTTCAGAGATGCTCTTCTGCATACCGCGGTTGTAACAAGTGGTTATTTGACTTGCTGTTGCCTTTCTATCAGTTCAAACCAGTCTATGACTGTGCATGAAAGTCCCAGTAGATCAGCAGTTTCTGAAATGGTCAAACAAATGCCCAACAACCATTTCACGTTCAAAGTCACTTAAATCACCTTTCTTCCCCATTCTGATGCTTGGTTTGAACTTCAGCAGCTCGTCTTGGCCATGTCTACATGCCTAAATGCATTGAGTTGCTGCCACGTATTTAGCTGATTTGACTGCATTAAGGAGCGGTTGAAGAGGTGTACCTAATAAAGTTGCCGGTGAGTGTATGTGTGATCACAGTGAAAAACTACAGGTTTAATGCTGTAGTGTGGGCTGCCTTATTGATTGACTCCACCACATAGCTTAGAGAATAAACTTAATTGTGTACATGACCATAATTCCCTGTGACCGATTAAGAGTAACCAATACCTTTTCTGATATGCCCCTTTAAACTTGAGCATTTGTTAACTTACTAAATTCTTTATAATCTAAATAGTGTGTGGTCCCGAGAGAAGTTTGGTAGCACTGTGCATGGTAATTTTTCGTTGTTTACCTTACAAGACTGCTTTTGTGTGTGCTGTGTCTGAACTACATAATTGAATTTCTTCTCTGAATGCACAGTTGGAGAGAAAGTTAGTCTGTCTTTGTCAGAGAGAAAGTTAGATGAACATAATTATTTATTTAAAATTCTAGTCTTTAATGAAGTCTTTGAAGCATATCACTGTCGTGTCTAGTCAATCCAAGAAAAGGACAAAAAACCCATGATCAACAGGAGAATAAAGAAATTGGCATGTTTTGTTTTGCTGTTATCTATCAGAACTGGCTTATCGTGATTAGGCTCATTAATCCTGAATGTGTGTACTGTACACTGAGCTCATTTTAGCTTGAGAAGATATCTCATCTCAAGTTTAGTGAAGAACATCTGAGCATAAAGGTCATCTTTAATCACACAGCTGAACTTTTTAAGATATTCAAATGCATAAATTATGAATGTAACGAGAAAGATGAAAGAGACGAAAACTTTGTTTCACTGCTCTGTGTTAGCTGTAATTTATTTACAGGGCTAAATCTATTTTAACATTTATGGCATTTAGGAAGAATATATTCATCCTTAAATCCTTTTTTCAGACGGGTAATCAAATGCGGGACAACTGTGTTTTTTTTGGTGGGGGGGGGGGGTTAGTATTTTATTTAAGATAGTGATTAGGGTATATACCTTAGTGATTCAGGTATATAGTTCTTCTGGGAATTGCTAATTGCTTATAAAATTAAACAAATGCATAAGGGTGACTCAGTTTATAATGAAAAAATAGAATCCGAAAATTATTTGAAAAGTAATAGATAAACAAGATCAAATACTGTTCATTTAATTCATAATATATATTGGCATCTTGTGAATGTTTCTTTAGACATTAGCCCTGCTATAATTAAATTATTTTCCTCACTTAGAACATTCTGTTTGTCTTAAACTGCCAGCTATGGCTGGGACCAAATTAGAACTTTGACAACACTAATCGCATTTAATGAAATTGTTTTTAATAGTGTTTTCTTTTGAAAGTCTCATTTCTTCTAGACATAAAAAGAAAACACAATTAAATACAGTTATGTAAAGTACAAATAGTTGCCATGGTTTTGATTTTGTTCCAGCCTATGTCAGGCCGGCGATTTATCTGCGAATGGTAAACCACAAAATGTGTCAGTTGTTGAGTCAGAGTATGTTGCTTAACTGTTGTACCGTATCTCGCAGGGTCCGATGTGATGTTTGTCCATCCTTTGCCATGTGGCTTTAGTCATGTTGGCCACAAAGGCTGCAATCTCCTGTTTTAAACTTTTTTCCCATTATCTTGTACTTATAACCTCAGAATCTGAATAGGGAACTATGATCAGCGAACTGAAGCCCATAGTTTGCAGGTATTTCTATGTTGGTTTTTACCAGCAATATATCTTGCCATCTGAAATTGTGTGTGTTTGTTACTTAGTTTTAAAGGACGGATGTCGTATCTCATCTAATGTTGGCTTCATGTATTTGATAAATATTTTGGGAGGGACATTAAAACCCCTGGGGACTCATTGTGACTCATTGCTAATAATCCTATGGAACCCATCACTAAGACTAGGGTCCGCCCGATTGTCCAGAAAATATTTTAACCACTGCAACACAGCAGTCTAATCATCCCCCAAAGTAATGTGCTAATTAAAATGTGTGCTGTTCCTCCTAGAGGATTGCTAAACACTGTAGGCAAAGGAGGCAACCCTATCACTTATGACATTTTTTTCCATCACAGTAGTAGACAATACTATTGCCGTCGTTTGAAATGGTGTCCACAGGTTCTTGACTCTACCCAGTTCTCATGTTGAAGCTGCTAAACACATACATTGTTATTGCTTCATTGTTTCAAACAGTATAGGGTGACACCTATAACCTCCTACGCTGTTCAACGTTTATTTTTCACTTTTAAGCAGTAATGGCATGTGGCACACATTTGTACAGAGCCTGCCTTGAGTCCCGTCTGGTTTGTCACAGCATTCTGCAGACCCTGAGCATTACCAGGATCTCAACGGCGAGTCTGAGCCATGGAATCTGCTGGACGCAGCCAAGCTGATGGGACGTCCAAGCGATGATCTTTATCTTTCCATCCCCTAATCTCACCCTGGTGAGATACAATTGGCCTTTATAAGGCTGCAGACATTTCCTCATTGTCCCAGGCTCCTGTGAGGCGGGAATGCACTATCAGTGGTTTCCTAGGACTATTTTTATGGTCAGTTGTCCTTATCATGGCAAAACGGCCTGCATTACATTTGTGTGAAATAATCCTTAAAAAACGCTAGATGCTAAATTAGTCATCTTATTTCAGAGTTTTCTTCCAAGGACGAGAAAAGATTTAAATAATTAATCACATTAGATCATTGACTCTAAAATATAAAATATATTATTTAATTACTGGCTACATTACACGTATCATCACAGTCCTTGGGCACTAACCAGTGATGGGTTGCTTTAATCTTGTTAGCATCATTGCTATACGATACACCTCACATGTATGGATGTAGTACGAAGTAGAAAGGCCTTCATCACATTAAGTGCGGTAACCCTAAGAACAAGCAGGGGAGACATGCTGTGGGATTCTGAAGCACACCTCGGTATTTTTACACCACTAGCAGGAGGTCCTGTAGAGTTGTTTCATCTCTTCAGGAAATATTCAGCTGCTGTCGGAAAAAAAGTCGACACCCTGGCATAGAGGCCCGCAATCTGGTATGGCATCACGCCAACCCCAATTACCTCCATTATAAGGGGAAAACGGCTAGTTGCATTTGTTGTTTTACTCACCGCTATTTGAGTGTTTGCTTCTGTATGAGGTCAGAGCGGAGTAGATCTCTAGAAAAATGTCTGATGTAAAAAGCAGTAGTGGGTTGTGTGGTGCTGGGTCAGTGAGTTTAGAATGGAGCAGATCCAAGCTCACGTAACTAATTATCTTTAAAGGAAAACACCGGCAAAAATTTAACGTTCATATTTTAAAAATTTAGTATACTTTTTCTTTACAATATTATAGACTGCATAACAGAAGCAAAGGATCTCTCGTATTAGAATGGTGGTGATGGTATTTAGTTATGCTCAAATCTGTGTATACAATTGGTTCAAATATTTGACTAAACTGTTTTTATGTGATTTATATCCCCTGTCCTGCTTTGTTGTTAACACGGTAGGTCAGGAATGATGGTTTATGTTGAAATTTGCTACAAAGATATATTGCGTAAACCCCAGTTGAATTGGTGGCATCATAACCTCATTTTAATATGGCTTTAAAGATGGGGGAGTCCGTTTATTTTGGTTTGTAAAGCACTCAGTTTCAAGGTGACATTTGACCCCAATAATAAATTTCCTTAGCATCGTATGTCTAGGACTAGTTGACAGATTTTGCATCAAAATGGTTAGTGTATATATATATATATATATATATATATATATATATTAACCATTTTGGTTTGACTTGAAAGTAGAACTGTTTTTGGTCGTAATTTCTGTCACAAAGGTTTTAGAAAACATTGTTACAGAGACAGTAGATTTGCAGGCTATTTTTGTTTTGGTTTTTTTATTCTTCAAAAGGTTATGTGACACGTTTAGTAGTTAGCCTAAGCAGTTAGTTAGGCAGTTAGTGGAGTGCCTCAAGGCCAGTATACCCTACATTTCTTCATCAATTTCCTAATGTAGTGGTTTCCCAACTGTTTGTGATAGAGTTTTAAAGCAAACTGCTAACAGAACATTAGTTTAATGCAATTAGTATGCTAACTGTGCCAACAAGGATTATCCATCCGTCCTTAACCTTTCTCAGTTGCATATATTATGCTTTAAAAAGTTATCAGTACTCCAGGTAATTATATGTATATAGCGACTGATTTACTAATGGTTTGCACGCATTTTAATAAATGCAACAGGGTCACCATGCACAGTGGTTTATCTATGTGTGAATACAAACCTGGTCTTAAATAAGAAAGATTGGCGAATTGTTTGTTTTTGCGGGGAATTGAAATTGCAAATATCAGCATTACCAAGTGAGTACGCGAAATAGGGGTCAGAAGTAAAGCAAACAGATCACTTTGAAAGGTCTGATGGTATTTACCCAGGCTTAACGGAATAGCATTGAAGGTAATTGTGTGTGTAATTTAATACGGGGGTGGAGTACGTGTTAATCTAAACAGCAACAAGCAAGTCTAGGAAGCTGTCATTGTAGTGAAAAGGAGACATCGGAATAATCGACTTTGAGTGGAGAAGGTGTTTCCCACTCGTGTGTCTACTCATGACCGAAGCAAAAATCATTGGCCTTAATGCAGTCTTAGATCTTTTCTTTTAGTTTTTTCCGACTGCATTTGCCTTGTCACAGATACTCCCATATTGCATTTCTTCTTTTGCTGCTGCTAATGTGTGATATGTGTGTTATCGAGGGGATAAGATTCTATTTTCCATCATACATATTCACTCAGCTGGTGCTGGGTTGCGTTTCCAAACTCACTGTGGTCAAAATAACATTGCTGCAAGAGATGTCTTTAAAAAGAACGGCCCAATTTAAACATTATTGTTTGCGACTATCCTAATATAAATGATTAATCTTTGTAGATCATCCGTAAAAATATCCTCGCTTTTTCCTCAACTGCACATGCCAAAAAATGGGTCTTACTGGTATTATTAGTAAATCAGGCCCCTAGTGCCTATCTGAATGTAACATTGAATATTGAATGAATATTAAAGTACTCAAACTGAAAACCGATTTCCTTCTTAATTGACATTACATGAAAAGGCAGTGTTGCATTTCTGTTTTATCACATGATTCGTTTAATCCACTGATGTCGTAAATCCATTAGGTAGGCCTCGTGAAGTGTACTGCTGTCGTTTCCATTTGACATAAACAGGCAATTGTCAATGCCTTGTAGATACTTAGGGAAGTTATCAGCCTTAACCATAGAGTTGTCGACCTGAAAGCAAATGGCTCTGGCATCGTTTTTTGTTTGCTCATTAATTATGTAGCTGTTGTCTTTTGTCATGTGCAGAATTGCAGAAAATGCACGCCAAGACATGAAACTGTTGCCTGATATAATATTTTGCATGGTGTGGGCAAACCTCAAGGTTGGTTTGAGGACTACCAAAGATCCGTAAAAGTTTACTCTCTTTGAAATCCTCTGTTAAAATTTTTTTTACTGTATTGTTCCCCATTTCAGGCGGTGTGTCTAACCTTTTAGTAAAAGCCCTAGTGACAGCCTGACTCCACTACGACTAGACTGTCGCAACAGAATTCCAAAACGGTCTTCATCTGCATGCAGGTGCATGCTGGGAGAAGCAGAGGACAGCACACAGCACTTGGTCCTGACCCCTGATCATCAGCTACACAGCTGAGGACACGTAGCAGACAATTAGCTTGTTCCATAAAATAAACTCCAACGCGGCAACAGTTTAAGTGACTATAAAATATAGTTCAGCTCACAGACACTGTAGTTTGTGGCTATTATTTGGTTTTAAATGTTTGTGTGTGTGTGTGTGTGTGTGTGTGTCTGAAGCAGTGATTTACAGATAATCTTTCTAATTAAGATTTTAAAGCAAGAATTGTTTAAAAACATTTGGCTTTAAGATGATATGAGTTTTCCAAAATTTATTCAAAAACACATCAGGGAGCTTTTGTTTCCACATTAGTTTCCAACTTAAGATAAGCTATTTTCAAGAATGACAAATTAGGGAATTCAAAGCTTTATTAGTTAGAGGGTTATTTAGTTAGGAGATGGCTATACAAATTTTTTTACAAGAAGCTGAATCTGCTGGTTGCTGCTATAATGTCCGTTATAAAGATTTTCAAACCCACAAGAACAGTTGCTACCTTGCTAGAGGACAGAAGAGAATATTGCCACATGCAGTGAGAAGTGTTTTTTTACTCAGCCACAAATCCAAGACTAAAAGTTTGAGATCTCCATGACAGTGTAATCGGGAAACAACATCTCAAAAACTAGCTTTCAACATCGATTGCATGAATATGGTGATCGCTGCATAGTTGGAAGAACCCTTTTTGAAGGCTCAACACAAAACTAGGGGGGTTTGGATTCACCAAACTGCATCCCAGTGACAATTGGGGCTGTGCCTTATAGTCAGATAGTGAGATATGTTAACCAGCGTTTTGTTTGAAAACAGTAGGTTCTGGGATAGTGATGAGAATAAGGTGTCATGCCTACTGTGAAATCTGGAGGTGGATCTTCACATCTTCTGGAACTGACGCCTTTGTTAGAATGGCGGCAACAAATAACTCAAGATTGTGACAGAACACTGGACAAACACCTCGTATGCTTCGAGACAATAATTCCAAATAATGCATCAAAATTTACAAAGAAATGTGGACACAAAATCAATGTTCTTGACTGGCCATCACACTCTAAAGACCAACTTAATCGAACTGAAAATGTTAGCAGTTCACAAATAAAACCAGAGAAATCTGGGGGCGCTAGAGAAATTATCCACGGAGGAATGGTCAAATATCCATAAGAAATTACATCAAAACTTGATTAAATGCCCCAGGAAGAGTCTTCTCAGAGTAATCAAAGCAAAAGGGTGGATGTGCAAAGCACTGATTGCATGTGTGTGAAAAAATGTGTTTTTTTTATTTATTTATTTTAAATACCGCACCATTCTGTGAAAAGGAAAAGGGTGTTTATCTTTTTTGAGCTGTTTGTGTTGTAATTAAATTGTATTGTTTTCAATGCATCTGTGCAAATGCAGATTCTAACAAGGGTCTGAATAAGTATGAACGTCCTGTATTTCCTTCAGCTCTGGTGAGAAGCATCCCTACAGGAGAAGCATCTCCTTTCTTGCTAGTGTTTTTTTTTGTTGTTTTTTTTGACAGCTGCAGCGGGGCAGAGCCTTGCCATATTCGTGATCATCACTCCCAAAGCAAACAGCCGTATCCCAGATCTGCCAAATAAAGCAGAATGGAGCTGGCGCAGATAGCACAGCATACAGATGACAGGACCAGCTCGGGCTCGGGCCCTGCTGCACTGGCTCGAAATAAAGGGTTCCAGACCACACCCCCCCCCACCCCCGTCTGCCCAACTTGAGTGAGGATTTTCCCACCTTTCCAAGCAGAATATAGCAGGGAAAAGTCAGACGCTTTGAATCCATCCCCTCAGTCATGAGACTCAGTATTGTTGAATACTACTGATATTCTATTAATTAGATTGAATCTTGACAGCCTTAATCTCTGTTTCCTTCATTTATCCTGTGTTATATTTTGCCCTTGAACATTTACTATCATGACATAACCAGTTAAAAGCATTTAAGGAGTTTCTGCATTGCTGTAAGGAAATTATGGTGAGCGGTATGTGACCTTGTAAAAGGTGAAGATGGAAATGATAAAAAATACTGCCGTTAGTCATAATCAATGAAAGGCCAGTTTGCACTGCATGTTAGATGATGCAAATATATTCTGATTTGATTTTGCGACCTTAACTGTGTAGATTAGCATTAGAGGACGGTCTCACTCTTTGTGTACTCAACTCAGATGTCCAGTGAGCGTAATTTTTGTACTGAAAAAACCATTAACTGGGGATCACCACAGACCCAGCTGATCTAGAAGTTATTACACATATCAAATTGAACAACTGACAAGGGATCGTGAACTTCAATGCATTTCTTTATAACTAAAAATCCTCAAAATCACTATCACTGCCCATAGCAGAAATTGCATTTTCGATCTTTTTTATGTTGCCTCTTTTAGTGGATTAAATGGAAAAATATCATTCTGCATGAGAAATTATTTACTCCTGGAGTGCAACAGTACAGTCTTCGTGATGTTATGTTCTGGATCATAGATATAGACTTACCACACCAGATGTCGCGTTGGAAATTACCTTCTGATTTGTTTAACCCAGGAGGCTCTTAGACGGAAATAGTCTTCCATAGGGCTGCTTTCATTTAACGGTAACATTGTAATATCAACAGCTGTATTCAGCCATGCTGGATAGGACATGGCACTAGATGAAAACATTGTGTCTGACCTAGTAATTTTATGTCTGTGTTCGACAGATAAACAAGTAACAAATAATAATCCGATTTACTGGCAAGCAAAGCCAGTTTACACGCCTCAATCTGCCTGCCATGCCCTCGTTTCTCTAGGTTTTAAGACCTAGAGAAACAGTATTTTGAGTAGGGAAAACAACACCTAACGTGACAAAAATTACTTAATTAAGTCTTGCGGTTCTACCCTCAGCAAGTGGAAGTGACAGTCCCTCCGCGTGACTATTTCTTCCATAAATTATCACAAAAAATTACTTGATCAGATATATGATTCACTTGCATTAAATGAATGCCTTGTAGATGGGCTGAAATGTACACACTTCTGTCCAAGTGTTTACATTGGCCTTTGGTCTATATTACTAACTCACTTTTAAAATTGTATGCTGATGAAATTCAATAATCCACATTCATGATAGAATAGAGAACTTTATTATTCTATATTTTGATGATTATATTACTTAAAAGAGCTAAAACGTTTGTAAGTTGTAAGCTTTTTCACCTTGTGTTTTTCCTGTCTTTATTCCAAGAGGGTTATGCCTGGCAGTTGTCCAATACTAGTTAAATAGGGAACCTTGTGCTGGAAATTAGTTGATCAATAATAAATAATACAATTTTGGGGTATTTGTCATTGCTATTTGAACCCGTTACTCTCAGAAAAGACTGAAGTCTAAAGTCAGAAGGATCTAATGATCTAAAGTTTAAAGTTGCCCACAAATTATTTGACTTCAGTGCTGCAATTTTCCTCAGCCCAAGGGTGTGGAGGGAACGCTACGCTAGAGAACCAAAGCAGAGAGCATGAAATTAAGCAAGCTGATTAAAGTTAAGACTAAGACCGTCTTTATGACACCATATGGTACACATGATACTCTACACTTGCTTGGTTCCTCAGCAATCTAGCAAGCTGTCTGCCGAGTAATATATGAGTAGGTCATATTAAACCTCAAAAGTAAAGTGAACTGTGCCTCCAGTGTGATTTCATATTTATAAGTGTGTCCTGCCTTTGTTCTGCATTGAAAAAGGTCGATTGGACCCTTTGGCCACGGTGCTTTGTGCCGGGGGGGAGTAAGGGATGGGACGCGGTGAAGAAAAGCCTGCCCACTCTGCTTGGCACATGCAGGGCAGTGCCGGCTCCCAACAGGCAGGGCATTGTTCAGGAGGGTAAACACCGGCCGGGCCGGGCGGAGTGAGCGGCCCTTTAGTTAAACACTCCCCGCACCGCAGCCCGCTGCTGGAGGAGGCTATGGGCAGACTTTATGGAGCTTGCGGTCTGACCGGGGCACAGGTATGGGGGAGAAGGGCTGGCTTAAATGCAGAAAGCGCAGGCGGTGCCACCTGCTACCCAGTGCTGTCGCTACTGAGCATGCCCAGTGTGAAGCCGCGTTAGGGCAGTAAATTGTGGGATTGAAGTCGGATTTGATCAGTGCACTACCACTGTTAAGGATGATCCCAAGCCTGAATTGAACCTGTTCAAATGGCTAATGATGTACCACCATACAAGTCCTGCTTTTTTTACAACTAAATTGTAAATTGTTAGAAAATTTGTAGAATATGCTCATTTGTTCATTCTGGTCATGTCACAAGATTGTGTATGTCCAGTGGAACCAATTTGAGTGATTCAAGGTTTGTTCAAAGTCATAATACTACAATTCATTCATTTTTAAGCATGGTTATGTTCATACACCTTGCTAAGCTACAGTTCTTAACAGCTATCCCATTTGAATTATATAACTTAAATACTTATGGAACGGCACACCAATTTTACAGTACATAGAACAAAAATGTCTTATTGCTCCAGTTAATAAACTAGTTATTTATTTACCCTATAATGTTATCTCAAACAAGCTTCTCATGATTTATTTATGATTTAATCATAATTCGTTATCATTATTAATATAAATAAAATTGACATTATTGCACAGAAAGGTTAGTCTGATTTATATAAATAATTTCATGGTTTTCAATACTTCAATGTAATTTGTAAAAAAATACATTTTTAAAAAGTAGATCATTTTGAAGGTATAATTAATGATTTGATTTAAAACACAGTATCATAACATCATCCTCATCCTGTAATAGTTCTCGTTTCTCTCTATCAAAGAGATTTCACGATCACAGTAACAACATATTAAGTTTTAAGTTTTAAAACGACGTAACTGCAGTGCCTTTATCCTGACAACTAATTTTTTTCATATCTGTGATTCTTTGAAACCCCTGTCCAATACGGTTATATACCAATATCAATGTCAGTTGAGGAGCAGGAGAGCTCCAGAGGCAGAGCCTTCCCTTCTAAACTGAAAGGGGTCAGAACTGAACTTTTTAAAAGTGCAGGCCAGAGGGAGCTTCGGAGCGGCTGCCAGAGAAAACATGGCCGGCTACACAGTGGGCACACTGTAGTGGAAAGAATGTGTCTCTTTTTATTGGACGGGAGCACAGCACAGCAGCACAGCTGATAGGGTGTATTCCTCTAGCTCAGCACTGACAGGACACTCCCACAGAAATGAGTGTGGAAAGCACACAGACGCGCTGCGGTCTGCCGATGAATGTCCAGGCCTATGCGAGCACTGGTCTGTCGCTTGTGGCATACCTTGCAATAACATTTTGCCTGCAGATTGCAGAGGTGTGGGACCATGGAACAAGAGATACTTTAAGGGCGACGGGAGGCCTCCACCATTGCTTAAATTGTGGGGCTCTTGGAGGGCGCGGGGCTGGTGCTTTTTCGTAACCAAACACTAATTATCACTGACACCCAGGCATAACTTTCCAGTTTTAAGTTTATACTGAAATGCCCCATAAAAGATGTGGCAATATTAAATTGTGTACTGTGGACATGTATCAAATTAACTGGCATACAATATACCAAATGCAGGTGATGACATGGTGAGAAAAATTGCCTAGAAAAAAAAACCCAGAAAAACTATACTATACAAGCATTAAGAAGTTTGTGTTGTGTTATACCACCCAGACACTACATATATTAGGTTGTTCATTCAAACTGAGCCACATGAGGAGGAAACTGGTACGGGATACCTTGTAAAGCTGCAACGATGACTCAAAAAGAGCTTCAGAGTTCAGCGGCTGAGATTAAATGACAAGAAGTCAACGGTATCCCAGCTGGCCCTTTGGTCGAGCGGCAAAAAAAGTTGGCCACTTCTTGGGGGGAAAAATAGAAACTAAATGGAGTTTTCTAAATGGAGTTTAAACGGTTAATGTTAAATTATTCGGCAAACACGTGGCGAAAGGTTTTGTGGTCAGACAATTTCTAAGCGTTACATTTTGCAAAAGGCTAACACAGCCCAGCACTACTGTCAAGTGTGGTCGTGTCAGTATGGTGTTATGGGGGTACTCCTCATCTGTGGGGACTGAGGAACTTTTCAAGACTGAGGTGGAAATGGAAGGAGCATGGGCTAAGGAAATCCTACAGGGAAAATGTTTCAGTCTTCTGAAACCAAAAACTGTGACAAAAATACACCTTTCAACAGGACAATGACCCAAAGAACAAAACCTAAGCCACACTAAGTGAATGTCCTGAAGTGGCCCAGTCAAAGTAAAGTCCTGACTTGATTGCCATAAATCACTACCCATAAGCAATCCCCTGGTAACCTGAGAGACCTTTGGAGAGAACATTTGCAGAGAAGAATGGGCAAACATTACTCCAAGCAGCTGCCGAGGTATGCAGAGACCTCCCGAAAAAGACTAGCAGCTCTAATTGCTTTCAGGGATGCTTCCGCTTTTGCAGGAATACTTGTGCAGTCGACATCTTCCGTTTTTTATTTCTCCATGCAGTTTTCGCTGACATCTGATTTATTGTGGTAACAGTGTTTAATTTCAGCACTCAAGTTTTTTTGTAATTTGACTAAATGGAAGGGAGTGAATCCTTTTAGCAGGCCCCGTATCAGGGATCTGTTGGAAATGTATGTTTAAGTTGCCATGATTTATTTTCTGATCAGTGGATTCTCTTTAATATATTACAGTAGTAAACACAGTATGTAACATGGTACATTGAAATGAAAGTATTTGTATGAGTAATGAACACACATTTTATCCCGACACGGGTACACAGTTCAGTGATCAATGCATAGACAAATGTAGAAAATCAATTTAGCTAAATAGCCTCTTGAGATGTCACTGATATATTTCAGTGTCAAAAAGAAATTCTTTATCTTTGCTATTGTCTTATCCCCAGTGCTTCTTGATAGATACCCAGGACTGATTAGACTTATAGGGGGTGCAAAAGCTTTAAAACATTAAGGGATAGAAAAGAGAAGGCTGCCCTTTAGTTAGAATTTGTAAGTTATTGTATGTGAGAATTGAGTTTAATTTAATTGCATTGCTGATAACAAGAATCCATCCAAATCCAAATTAAAGCTGACACATTTTTCTTAATACTTGCATTCACCTGTGTAAGTCATTATTAAGTTAACATTATGCTGACGTTTTTTCATTTTCAAGGAGAGATGTAAAAAATGCCATGACTCTATGGTAGTGTAATGAAAGGAGAGATGTAAAACATGCCATGACTCTATGGTAGTGTGGAGAAAGGAGAGATGTAAAACGTGCCATGACTCTATGGTAGCGTGGAGAAAGGAGAGATGAAAAAAATGTCATGACTCTATGGTAGTGTGGAGAAAGGAGAGATGTAAAACATGCCATGGCATGACATTTCCCTACTAGAATAACTACTTCTTTAAGGCCACAACCTCTCCTTTTATCATAAAATCTTTCGTATGATAATTTTAACATCTATTTGAAACATTATGCATTATTCAAAGGACTATAAATGGTTTCTGCACAAATAAAAAAAAAGGCAAATTTTATTGATAACATTTTTAAACAGGCTGCTACTGAAAAGACAAAGCACAAAACCTTTATCATATACAGGAGTAAATCAGAATTCTAAGAACAACTTGATTTGAAAATTACATTTGCACAGCTGAGGGTTCTATCCAAAAGCGGCATACAGGGCCATTGAGTCATAATACATTTGCTGCAAACACCAAGAAAATTCAAACAGAACATGTATTCCCTCTGGAAAATGCAATCTGTTCAGCACTCTATGACAAATTCTGTTTGTAAAAATGCGCTATAACAAATAAAGTTTGATTGATATATAGCATCCATAGGAGTGTATTGAGTAGCATAGATGAGCACTCTGAGAGATAGCAATCTGTTGTCATAAGCATGACCTGAGTAGAAGTGCCATCGCAGTTTCTACTTCCGAGGTAAATTATGTAGGAGAAACTGTCCAAAATGAGGGAAGTATCTTGCTTCTGGAAGCCAAGTAACAGTCTGAAAAGTTAACTTTGAGCCTATGCTGGTTTGTGACTAACAAATAAGTAGCTGACTATTTCTGATAGCTCATTCCCCACTGTGACCCGATAATGGAGAACGTCCATTCCCAGGATGTGCCGTCTTGTTGAGAAGAGACTACCAGATGACAGCTGCTGATGGAAGAGGTCTCAGAGGGCTTCAGGGTCAGATTAAGAACTGGGGAGAAAAAAATTACCATGCGATTGGAAATGCCTATTAGAAAACAAAAACCCAGATCTGAATTTAATATCAGCCACAAATGGCTAGTGGAAGACGATGAGGGGATGTGATGTGTATGCGTACATCGGGAGTTTGAACGCCAGAGCAGCGGCATACTGGATGAGTTTCTGTGGTCTCCAGGGAGACAGGCTGAGACCGAGTCGGAGTAGCCCATGCGAGATGACAAACATCTGGACCTAGAGCTAAGTAGATTGGTTTTTGAGAGGAAAAAATGTGTAACTAAACTACCATGCAAGTATTACTTTAAAGTTGAAGCTTAGGTACGCCTGTTTCCAATCAGTCAAAGTACTCAGTAGAGACTTTACGAGGGTAACGAGATTTGTTATCTCTTATGTGCATTTTACAAATAGAAATGGTCACAAAGCACTGAACAGATTGCAGGGAATCAAAAAGTCAGTAAACCCAGTGCCAAACAGGAAAATATGGAAAATGAGCCCAGAAACGGCCAAAAGAACTCCTGAAAAATTACGTAATAGTAGACACATATTGAATAAAATGGCTCAGAGCTTCACATTGTGGAAGGTTGAAGGGGCAACCACTACGGGGGGGTCCAATCTTGACTGTTGGTGCCAGGAGATGATGCCCCTTCAGGAGATGATGCTCCTCAGGAGATGATGCCCTCAGAGTGGCCACAGCTTATCTCTCCATTCCAGGAAGAGGGGGAAGAAAAGCAAAGCATGGTTAACAGATGACAATCAAGGGGAGGGAGAGTATATTAATTTGGTGTTTAGTGTTATGCAACATTATGTAGCCTTAGTAGGAATAAACTATTGCGGCATACAAAATTGTGGCGAGATGCAGAAAAAGGTCATAACCTTGGAGGTGATCAGAATCCTTCCCACTGGGGGTGACCAGAAGTCTTGATTAAATCAGGACAGTCCTGATTTACGAGTGTTTGTCCCATGTCACGGAAATTTTAGTTGGTGACAATAAAAAAAAAAAAAGAATGTAATAACAAGTTCAGTGTGGAGCCAGAGACATGCTGGTGGAAAACATCACATAATTAATTCTAAAAGTGAGAAAATAAGTATCTCTAGCTTCTACAAAATAACAAATGTATCCTTCAACAAATAAATTGTTGAGCTCACTGAAGTTAATCACTGTGTTGTTCACGGCTGTCTTACCATGCATTCACGCTATATACGCAGAAGTGTAGGAATTCATCAATTTAAATGGTGGCACGCACAACTACACTGCCTCCTGCCACTATCTGAATAAAAACGCATTTGAATATTGAATGTTCGCTAGTTATCTTTTTTGTTGTCTGGCAAGCCATGTTGCTTCTTCCTTTTTGCTTCTTTCAGTTAGCTATCCAGCTAACTGACTTGTTAAGTTAGAACTTCTGACATTCTTACTTACATTTAAAAGTTGTACTGTTTGATGTTGGCATAATTGCCTCAGAATGATTCTAGGATCACCTTAACCAGCAGTGACATTGCGTTTGGTTTTTAAAAAAATGCTCTTCACACCTTCTATTCTCATGCAAATTGAATAGGTCATGCTGGTGAATGGGGAAGGAATGAAAGATAGTTTTGTACAATTTTCAAAACAAGAGAGGGATTACATAATTGCAATGTTCCCTCCAGGTGGTTTAAAACCAGAGAAGGTATTGACTAAAAGAAGATGCTTCTTCCAATTCAAATATATTCAACCTAAACAATAGTCTCCTCTATTGTGCAATCAACCACATTATTCTCTGGGTTCACTTTACTGCAGGGCTACCGCAGATTTTGTCTAAACCTCCCAATGTTTCAGCAGTAGTGTTAGGAGTGCAAGGAGAACTTGTTTGACTTTGCAAAGATCCCACTACACTACAAAGAGTTTCGATGGTTTCCTGGCCTCTCGGGTCATGTCTGTCTAGTGGGAGCGTCTACTAATTCCTCAGTTTAAATATATCTCTGATGTCCTCCACATGAACTTGTTTGTAATGACTATTGTAAAGCAAATTATATACATGGATATATACTTTCAGTCCTGTTGCCAAACTAAAAATATTATTATTTATTATTTTTTTGTGAGAGATTTAAAAATCTGCAGTCAAAATTATGATTTAATTTTTTTTTGTATTTCTGATATTTAAATGCAAAGCGCTAAAAACTAAAAAGATTTTGGAAGTTGACAGTGAAAGTACATTAATTGATTTGTCAAAACAATTACCGCTGGTAGCAATCAGGGAAAGTAAATGCAGCTTCTCTTTTTCATTAAGAAGATAAATTTGAAAAAGAAGGATTATGACTCACATCAGGCATGCCTTATAGTGATTCAATTTCTGTTGACTGCTGCTGCAATCTGTATGGTAATTATTTAATACAAAGTATTAATCTTCAATTCCCTGGTGGAAATTTTTTGTTCTCTTTAAAATGTATGGCTACAGTCCCCAAAGTGCAGTGATTAACATGAAACATTCATGCTGACAGCGAAAATGTCAACTACATATTAGGTTTTTATGGAAAAACTCAAAAACACCCTTATCTAATGGATTTTGGCCTAGATGCAATCTTAAACAGACTAAACAGAAAGTCAGATTCTGTAAGATTTTTTTCTTGAACGACCACAGTTAATGTAGTTTTAATCATGTCGCCGTAGCGAGCTTGTAGCTTTTACGCGTGAATGGTAAAATTCTGCCTGCTCCAAATAGACCCAGATTTCCAGTTTGTAGGGAATTTCCACACAAATTCATCCCGGATAATGTCACTGTCATGGGCTCATTTGTACAGCCGCATCTAATTACTCATTCACTTGTCATAGCAAATAACTGACCTATCGTTCTTGCTGATATTATACCTAGGTAAATCCTGATGCAAGAACTAGACATCCAACCTAAACCCACCTTAAACAGGTCCGCAGACTAATGAGACTGGTGCTGATGGTTTGTCTAAACATAGTCATATGGAGTGTTTCAAAGGTTTTGTTCGTAAATGATAAAAAATCATTTAACATTGGCCGGCTTAATGAGAAGATTTTAAAAGAAAGCAATTTCTGGATTATCCCCTAAAAGTACAGTCCATAAAAGCATCATTTAAAATGTAAAGCTTTTGAATTAAACAGTGAACTGTGTAATAATGTCATTTATAGTGCTGCCAGTACTAATCTGGAAGCCAGGGATCTGTAGAAATGAAGACTAAACAAACCAGCCCGATTAACTGCTATTTTTAAGGCACAAAATTTTATTGTAAAATTTATATCATTGTGTTATTATGGTACAGTTCTAATCCAGACTGATTACTTGTATACACAACGGGTGTACCTCTATCTTTAGGCACTGTAATTTCTAAATAAGCTTGTGAACCACAAAAACTATGGACTAACACATCTAGCAATGCCTACTGTGGGACTTTGTCCAGTATAAACAAACTATTTATTTTTTTTGTCAAGGAAAGGCATAGAATTGGTCATGTTATTTCTGTAGGAGCACAATTTTCCTGTTAGAAATGACTGTGGAGTTAAGTACTTTCAAAAAATTTAAATCATTTAAAGTCATTTAAAATTAACTGAAAATATGTATAAATTTCGAATGAAGGAAAAGCCTCTCTCTGGTCCTGCCCTCCCATTCCTCTTCTCACTTTTTCTTTACTAGAACACTCCCTAAGGTCTTTTGTCGATAAATGAATCATGCACATGGGGTTTGTGTTGCATCATTTGGAATAAGGATCTGCGTGTACCTCACCTACTAAGCCGGAAGATAGCCAGCAAAGGCTACGTTACCCAGACATGCACACGACATATGTTCAGTACCTAAAACAATCCAGACGTTCCCAGCTGCTGTCTGTTTTTTATACAGAGCTCAAGTCAGAATAGCTCCCATTAGCACATCCGTGGGGCAATACATAGTTTGACAGCAGAAAGAGAACCGGAATGAGCCCCTTAGTCTCAGCTGCTGTGCACCCGGTGCAGAATTCATTAGACAGCTTGCTGCAGAATACTCTAGCTAACACGACCGGTAGTGTACAAAGAAAATCTGGCAGTGTATAACAGGGGTCCCGCGAGCCTTGGCAAATCCTGATGGGCCAAACCAATAGTGTTGGGTCTGGTTGTGGCCTTATGCATGACACACTTTAAACTACCACGTGCAAACCCTATCACATGTGACACATTAGAATCCACCTTCCATTTCTACGCCATGCTTCCCCTTCATCTGATGATTTTTTTATATGAAATAGGCCATTTTGTTTTGTTTTACCCACATTTGGGTTTGGGAGTTGCAGAAATGTGAAAGGACAAGTGGTTTTCCACTTCGATATTTGCACAATCGGCAAGTTACATGATCTGGATTGAACAGTGAAATCCGGGTTGTAGGACTCTACGGTTTGAGCCACTCTGGAGGCTACAATGGGGTTATTAAGTTAAATGAACTAAAAAGTGTAAATGGAGGGATATTCAGGAATCTGGGAACATGAAAAAGAATGAATAGTGAATAGTGAATGAACAATAGTAATAATAATGCGGGCTGTCAGGAGAGTATTGGTACTATGTCAGAAGTGGAGGCCTGAGGTTTTAGATAACAGGCCAAGTTAAAATAGAATTAGGGTACTTTCCTGGCAAACATTTTTTTCCTTCAGTTTTTATCACTGAATTGTTTACAGCTGTATTTTTCAGTCAAATCCATTCTGACCTCTCCCTTAAGCAGTAGAGAGTTTTTGAAGACAAACTCTTCTCCTGAGGGCAGCATTATGGTGTGGCAGCCTTCCAAAAATGCAGCCCTGTCCCTGACAAAGGCAACAGCTTCACAGGTTTGGGGGTAGGCACGGTGCGTTTCAAAAGCATCCGTGCTCCTCTCCGGCTCCAGCGGGTGGAAGGGCCATAAAAGCAGTGGATCGTTTGTTTAAGGAGAAGTGTTAGGGTAATAAGAGACATGGGAATGCATTTGGCATGTACCGGGTTGCGTGATGCGTGGGCAAGGGGTCAGGGGCCCCCATAGCAACTCCAGTCTCCATGGCGGTGTGTATGCATTCTAATAACGCGTTGCTTCGGTGGACTGAAAGCGGTCCTCCCTTCTCGTTGCAGCCTAAATTCTTTCAGAGTTTGCCGGGACAATATTATTCATCAATAAGAAATGCTACCGCAGTCCAGGTAACCTGAGCTAATCCTGATTTATTTAGACCAACCTTCTATTGGCCACTCTCAGCTTTCTCTGCTCTCTTCACCTGCCTCTTACTGTCTGAATGAAAGTAAGGGACAAAACGGTCAAGTAAGGGGACCAATAACAGTCCAATCTTTAAACATCTTTCCCACTGCATTAAACATTTAAAAAAAACAAAAAAATAACAAAGTTTTACCATAAAGGAGAATGGATGGAAAATAATAATATAACATTAACAGTGTATTGCTGTTTATTACAGTTATATTATTATTTTAATTCATAGCTGAACGGGCAGTAAAATCTCTGGTCTGATGTAAAGAAAGAAGTTCAATCCAGGTTTGCCATAATGTAGTTTTTCTGTCAACCACTTGGTGCCTAGTGAGGAGTACCAAACGACCAGAAGTTACCAGTGAAAGGGGTCCTGAAGGAGTGTATACTTGGTGGATACTTAAATATGCTGGTTCCAAGGGATATCATAAAACATTTAACATTTTTATCAAAACAATCCAAGTCTATTGAATGGGTATTCTACATTAATATGTCATGATTTTGCAACATGCAGGAGAAACCAAACATGGAAAGGAGAAGAGTCAGTTGTGAGCCATTCACGTTGCTTATCTCACTCTAACTACTGCAACACAGCAGCTAAATTCGAGTGCTGGCTTTAGTTGACATATTTCACTGGGTGAATTCCAGTGATTGGGATTTCTCCTTTGATGACTCTTTTATTGTGCAGTGACAATGCCTGTTAAAAATGGAAAACATGGAAGGTTTTCCTCATATGTGATATATATTTAAAAGTAAATAGAGATTTTACTGTATTTTCAATGCTAGATTATGGACAGGTATTGTAGTGACCAACAACACCCACACTAGCTATTATTTGTACAGTTGTTTATTACTTTGCACTTTGTAAAGGTCATAGCATTTGTCATACTATAGAGAAGCATATTTCAAAATTGTGGTGTAATGGTGTGAAAGGGTTATAAAGAGATATAAAGGATTATGAAGAGATATAAAGAGATATGAAGGGTTATAAATAGATATAAAGGGTTATAAGAGATTTAAAGGGTATAAGGAGATATAAAGAGATATAAAGGGTTGCATTATTATTTTATTTGTCTGCTTCCATGGTATTTTATCCAGGACTACTTACAATGCTTTTAGGATTCTATTTCCCATCTTCTGTAACCCATTGCTTAAGAGACGGTGGTGGAGATCAGGTATGTTGCTCATTGGTAAATTCAATTCTGTCTGCTTTATTCTCCTAAGCAGCGGTATCCGGAGCAACCAACAGGGTCGCCACACAAGTGCAAAAAGCGCAAAAAAAACAATGCAAAGAACCGAACAAATGCTGAATCCACAGAGTCACATCAAATCAGCGTGACCTCACATGATGTGATTTTGAAAATAAAATAAGCCTGGGCGCAGGTGCTCTCGAAGCGTACCTATGAGGAAATTCACAAAGCAGAATGCACTTTCAGAGGATTTAATCACAGAGTATTAGTCCAACAGTGACCACTATGGACATTCTGTGTGTTAAGACGGGTATCCTCGTGTTGGGTGAGCTAGTTTAAAGAGGTGGGTCTTCTGTGACCAGCAACCAGTGGAGGCAGATAACGAGATTGAATGCCTTCTGGGTAGCTGCGTTCTGAATCAGCCAGTATTGCACAAATGGGAGGGGAGGTCGCCCAACAATGCTACAGCGCAGGCAAGAGTTGACAAGTCCTG
Organism: Hiodon alosoides; assembly: GCA_025775065.1. Taxonomy (NCBI): domain Eukaryota; kingdom Metazoa; phylum Chordata; class Actinopteri; order Hiodontiformes; family Hiodontidae; genus Hiodon; species Hiodon alosoides. The sequence continues at coordinate 11,032 of JAOYSI010009065.1, read as the reverse complement.
GATATTACCTATTTTTTTGTTGGACTTCTCTGAAAAACTGGATGTGCATTTGCCAGAGCTAAGTCATACATAATTATGTAGTGTAAGATAAACCACAACAGCATCAGCAACATCTGTTACTGCTTGCAAGCAGATGATGGTTTGATTCTGTATGGTACAGAGCCTCTTATTTTACGTAGCAACTTCCACTTAATTCTGGATTAGATGCAACATAACATGGCATACATTTCCGCCTGATTAACTGGTTTTGTTGACTGTGAATAGCTTCGGTCTCGACGTAGTTAACAAAAGGTTCCAAATGGCATTCCCTGTGCTAATTAGGGTCTGCTCGTAAGCTTTTCCATCCCTTCCAATCCCATGCCCGGGTGGTTTTCACATTGATAAAAAGCAATAGCCAGCCACTGACAACGCCGTAAAATATGTTGCACTCATTTTGAATCAGTTCGTAATCAGGAAGAAAACAGCCAGTCATTATAATCATTTAACATTTTATGACCTTATCTTCATTCCACAGTTCTTACCTAGAGATGGCCAAAAGATCTAAGCAATCAACCTCTCATTACAGAGTCTAAATGAGCATAATGCGGCAGTTTAATTTTGAATGTGTTCCTCCCTCTTAATCATGTTTCCCACACCAAGTGATAAAATATTCATTTATTCCAGACACTGGCAACATGAAACAGCTCTAATTCCAATATACTATTGAAAACAGCTGCACGCTTGCATAACCAAAGGACTCATTATGTACAATTAGATGTGGAACTCTTCTACCAGTTTTTCTACTCGTTTGAATGGAATTGTGTGTAGAGGACTTTGGACAGTCCCCTCGTGTCTGATTAAATTCCACAAAAAATGTATGTATTTTATGTCTGCGGTCATTTGGTGACCGACTCTTAGTCTGACAACTGTTTCTTATCGCAGTAAGGTGCTCAGTGCTTCAGACCAGAATTCTCTGCTTATTCATAATTCTGTATACTTTGCGTGTAATTAAGACAATAGCCCCAGTACAAATCCATTGGCTGCTATTATTCAAGTTTAGTCCTGGGTTTCACTCATTTCTAAAGTTAATGAAATGTATAATAATTACATTTGTTACAGAATAACTTTTCTGTTATTGCGTTTTGCATGTTTGAATTACATTAGTAAATATCCAGTAGTATAAATTAATGATTGTAAGTTGCTTTGAATAAAAGTGTCTTCTAAGCAACTCAAATTATGATGCATGTTTTTTTCTACACATTAGTATGAATGTGGTTTTTATTTTATACTCCAAGTGTAAAAAAGCATGAATCATTTCCCCTAAACATCTTTTAAAACTCCTCATGGACCATTTAGCCAGTTGTCAGGAAACTTGATGTGCACCAAGTGTACTAGTTTCCATTGATTATCCAAATTGGTTAATTACACTTTTTTGTATTTGATTTTCAGGTCTTTCCAATGCATAAAAATGTAGCTTAGGGATACACTACCAATTTTAAATTGAACTACCAGTTTTCTCAAATACGATTGGAACATGCTGGGGGAACCTGGCACTTCAAGTCATTTGGGATGAAAAGGGTCATATTTCTACAACACATTTTTTCACAATTGAATAACTGCTCAACTGTAGCTTTACATGTTTTGCAGGTACTATTTAATGAAGCTGCCAGATGAGGATCTGTGAGGCTTCTATTTCTCAAACTATACACTCTAATGTATTCATCCTCTTGCTCAGTTGTGCACCAGGGCCTCCCACTCCTCTTTCTATTCTGGTTAGAGCCAGTTTGCGCTGTTCTGTGAAGGGAGTAGTACAGAGCGTCGTACGAGGTCTTCAGTTTCTTGGCAATTTCTCGCATGGAATAGCCTTCATTTCTCAGAACAAGAATAGACTGATGACTTTCAGAAGAAAGTTCTTTGTTTCTGGTCATTTTGAGCCTGTAATCGAACCCACAATTGCTGATGCTTCAGATACTCAAATAGTCTAAAGATGGCCAGTTTTATTTGGTTCTTTAATCAGCACAACAGTTTTCAGCTGTGCTAACATAATTGCAAAAGGGTTTTCTAATGATCAGTTAGCCTTTTAAAAGGATAAACTTGGATTAGCAATCACAACGTGCCATCTACACTGTATTTCTGATCGATTTGATGTTATTTTAATGGACAAAACAATTTGTTTTTCTTTTGAAAACAAGGAAATTTCAAAGCGACCCCAAACTTTTGAACGGTAGTGTATATACACTATATGGACAAAAGGATTGGGACACCTATTGGACCTTGCTTTGTGCACTGGGGCACAGTCATGCTGGAACAGAAAAGGGCCTTCCCCAAACTGTTTCCACATAGAATTTTCCTAAATGTCTTGGTAAGCTGAGGCATTAACATTTCGGAAAATTCTATGCTTCCAACTTTGTGGAAACAGTTTGTAATCTTGTCGAAAGCCTTCCCAGAAGAGTGTAAGCTGTTATAGCTGCAAAGAGGGGACCAATTCGATATTAATACCTATGGATTTAGAATGGGATGTCATAAAAGCTCCTGTAGGTGTAATGTGTAGGTGTTCCAATACCCATGTCCAGTGTATTTTAAATATTATAATAAGAAAAATTTTATATTAAAATTTCAGTTTTTTAGTGGGTTTTTTTTAATGGGTTTGCAATGCATGCTTCTGCAATGAGTGCATGCCTGAAACATAATGAAACCAATTTAACATAATTCAGACAGTCAGCCATTATCTAAATACACAGTGATAATGAGCCATGTGGGCGCTTCATGCACCAAGTGGGGAGATGAGTGCCTTTAAAACCCATCGCCGTCAAAACCCATCGCCTTCTCCATTTCCTGATATAGTACATTTCCATGTAAGCGCTAAATGTATTCACAACCCGACAAAACAATGCACACGTATTCAGTAAACGCGTATGTGAAAAGACATATTTTTTTAATGACTTTCTTTCCGAACAGGAATATATTGACTTTACGCTTCAGCCTAATCAATCCACCTGCCAAAAAACAAATTACCAACCTGATAAACACTCAGGATTGAGACAGCTGTCGATTTTGCCCAAGACAGAAAAAGTGTTTATTTAGTTTCTTACTTACATTTTACCGGGTTGCTCAAAAAGTAATGTGTTTTAATGTGGCCTGCTTCAACTGAAACCCCACAGCTTCTTGGCGTGAGTCACTTTCTTTTATTTCAAAGAGCAGTCTGTCAAACCCCATCACTTTTAACAATAGGCATCCTCCTGCAACACAAACAGTTGAAGTCAAGTTGCTCCTGGGTCTGGAGCCATGGAGTGACAGATCACAAAGTGACAGACTAAATCAAATAAGCACTTAACTTCAGGCTGCCCGGCTGTGTCACTTATCTTCTCTGTCACTGGCTAAAATCTTGTAAATCAATGGAGACAATTTGTCGAGATATGCCATTAGTAATATTTGATATCAGTGAACTAATTTGACCTCGTAACCACATTTTAATGTCGCAATGAGCTGACCTCTGAGCTACAGTAATTTACTTGAACATGGTTGAGTATTGCATTTAGTTGTCTTGAACACTATGGTAATAAAGGTTCCACATAGTGTACAGTCTAGTGTATTTATATAGCAGTGTTGTATTGATGTATTGAATTATACATCATGTTTCCTTATTCTGGTACTGCTGAGTCATTATTTTCCTTCAGACCTTTAAATCCTCACCTAAGATTGTACAACCCAAGTGAGTACAGGGTAGTCAGGAAATGTGCTGAAGTGCCCTCCACAAAACTGGGCATCTGCTTAAAAATTATCATTGGCTAGGACCTTCTCTGCTGCATATGTTGTTTATAAAAGCAATTATTAGACCATGCATATTTAAAAACCTCTCAACATCCCACCCATTATAACAATCAAGTTGAGGTTAACGTTTCTTTGTGTTCATTTTGTTTGCCTGGGTTGTATTCATCGTGGGCTTTGCCATGATATGTCAGTCTTGTCCTGCTTTGCCTCACATTGTTGGGTGGTTTTTGCTGTTGAAGTGTTAAACGTACTTTAGTATGGGGAGTATGGGGAAAACAAATAAAATTGCATCCTATTATTTTGATGCAAATGCCTTCATATTTGTTTTCAAACGCTATCCCAGTTTATCCGCTCTCTGTTTATAATTGTATTTTCTGATTTACAATCTCATACAGTTAAATTGGATTATATCACACCTACATTACAGTTTATACGATGCCACAAACTAATGTAGCCACCAACTGCATAACAATTACCCAGATAATGGCATAATATTTTAGTGATAATGCAATCCCCAGTTACATTATAAATCAACCAAAAATAAAATATATATTAAGGTAAGTTGTGATTGGTCGACAGACTTACAGTATGTTTGCTTTGCTGAACACACAATATCTAGGTCCGCCAATTTGGTAGAGAGAGAAAAGTTCGTTTTCAGGATCAATACCAAGTTTGTCACACATTTCATTACAGCGAGCCGATTAGATTTACATCATTGACCGATTATATTTGCTCTAGTCCATCGTTTTTCTCAGCAAAGCGGGCCACAGATGGAAAGCTACTAACCAACCACCGAAGGCTCTAAACATTAATGATTCTGCTACTGCCATTTTTGGCTGGGTGGGGGTTATATAAATGATATTGTGTCCTAAACACACATATTTAATTTCCCATTTCATATAGGATTTAAGGTCACTATATTAAAATTTTGTTTTACAGGGTACGATTTGTTCTCTGAACAATCGTATAAAATGTATTCAGCATTTAATTATTGTGAAAATTAACTCACCAAAGTTGCCATAAATATTTTTAGAATAAATGACCTTTACTGCAGATTTGGTCAACAGAAGCATTCATGATTCAGCGCCAAACTGGAGCTAATGGGACTCCCTGGCGTTTTAAAAAATGTCTCAAGTTATCACTCCGCTCTATTAGCAAAATGTTCTAAATAATTTGACGGTTGGAAAGAGTACAGCTGTTTATTTAGACTGAGTCATGGGTGGCCATAGAGAGAATGTTGAAATTCATGGTTGGAAGCTCCGCTTGTCTATAAGTTTTAACAAAAAGTCCCTTCAAACAATGTTTCACTTAAAGCATTAAGTTACCACATTTCGCTTTCACGTCGACGTTCCGCCACATCAGAAGTAAATCTCACTGTGGTATGCGGACAATTCTAAAGCACTTCATTTTGGTTTGGATGCACAACACGCGTCTCGCTAAGAGAGGACTGCAGTACGTTGAGATGGACAGCATATGAAGTGATCTGTCTCGAGTGTTGGAACATGGTTGCCTGCTTCATGCCTTTTTTCATTGTCATCCACTCTAGCTAATTTAGCATTTAAGCCTTCTGCCTTAAAGAGTCTATGTCACTGCGGAGCAGGACACTGAATTTCCCCGTGACGCCACCGACTCCCCTCTCTGCGGGACTTGCTTATCTGATTAAAGATAATGCATTCGCTGATTCCTTTTCCCTCTTGGGATGAAAAAAAAAAAGGCTGAATGAACCCAAATAGAGGGACTCAGGAGTGTATAATTGTAAATGCACGCTCCTGTTGGTCGTGTTTGGATAACTGCTTTCTGGGAAGCGAGCCAGACCTCTCTTACAGAAACGGGCCCTAGGAATAGCGTCCACATCTGATACTGAGTTGTCAGAACACTGCGGCTGGGGGTGAGGTGGACGCTCGCTGCGTGGGCTCAGTGAGAGCCGGGCTCGTGTTGGAAGCAGGCAGTCCGCAGCTCGTAGCTCAGGTGTGTAAATAGAACCAGGTTAATGCTCATACTCCTGATAATGTGGCACACATTGACTGTTTAGTAAAGAAACTAACTCTCACCCATTCAAAGTCTGGGCAAAGGCACATAGGTTTTGCCTAGTCCCATAGTTACGACTAGGAATACAGTGAATGATGAAAAATTATGTTTTGTCTTTTTAATAGAACAAAAAGGAGGTGCCATCTTGAAAAAATATATCGTCTGAATAAACAAAAGGGCTTGTTTCCCCTTTCTCCCTGTGCTAATACAAAGTTGAGACTCGATTAAATTTTTCAAGTAGCAGGAAATAACCATAGGAGAGCTCAACATTTTAACATACGTAGACTGACAGGCACAGTTCATGTTCCGCTGTCAGAAATGTTTTCCTCCAGGCTCCGGTATATGAAATCGTGTTCATTTCTTTTTGTCTCAGGAATGGGGAATTTTGTTTTTTTGTTTTTTTTACGGATTCAGGAAAGAAGCTTCACAGTTAATCTGATCCTGAACATGGAGCCTTGTTTAAATATGTGACTCCTTCCATTTACGTACATGAGACCGTTTTCATTCATCATTCTTTTATTTCTTACTAAATCACTGATTTATTTACTTTTAATTATTATTATTATACAAAAGTAAATTTCATAATTGGCTATTACTTTGGCTAAACGTTTTTATATTAGTTCTATATTTCTCATTATTATTCTTAATAACATGAACCATAACATGATAAACCCTATTAGTAGCCTAGTAAATCAATTACATAATAATAATAATAATAATGGCTTCGATGGAGATAGCAGCACAAATTCTAACCAGCCCTTTGTACTGACATTCGTATTGATATCAATCCTGAGGGTACTCAAACAGGAGCATTTGATTGACATCGATACGAATCTCATGTGGTGAACAGCAAAGATGGTTTTCACAGTCTCAGAACGAAGCCCTTATATTTAAATACTTTAATGTGAATGCATTCCTCAGCATCCTTTAACTAACCAGCCTGGAGTGGCTTTCTCTTCTGGGGAAGCCCTCACTGCCAATATTCTTAAAGAGGGACTCTATAGTAGGTCCGTGCATTAGTTATTCCACTGGTGTTGTTACCTAAATGTTAAGTCTAGTTATTACACAGTAATAGCATCTATTATCGTCATGGAACAATTCTAATATGTTAGTAATTGGTTAAGTGAGGGGCAACTATCAATTGTAAATGTAATGGAAATTCAAATATAATTTCAAATTTGTTTGTTTAGAGAAAATCAATTCCGCAAAACAGATTGTAAATTATGTTGAATTCTGTAATGTGGAGATGCCCTCGTTTAAATCCGTCTTTCCCATGAACTGTGAACCACCAATCAGAACAAACATCAGCAAGAACGATTTGCCAGGAAACACATTTGTCTTAGCAGCATGAAGCATCTGCAATCCAGTACAATGAAATACGAACGAGCGACGTGTCTCGACGCTGTGGACTCTAGTTCACCACCAGTGCAAGGTCAGAACCTCGCTGCTCGGGCTAATTAAGCCATTTTCCTTTGTCAGTGTGTTCAGTTGGCTCGCCCAGAACATCTCACGGTAATTGGACTGCAGAGCCAGAGTGAAATGTCATTGCTCTGACCTTGTATCAGTAATTCCCTGCTCATTGACATTCTTTCCAAGCTCTTGTTTTGCTGTTGTTGTTTTGACGCATTATTGAAATGGCTCAGATATAGACTATTTATTTCAAGGCTGCTAAAAACATAATTATTACTAGATAAAAACAGGATTATTAAAGCGAATGTCAATGAGAAAGTTATGCGCTCAATTAAGGCACGCCTGGCAGACTTTACAGAAGATGTATGAAAAAATCAGAAATCTAAATTATGAGTGATTAACATAAACGATTAGGGGATTACCTGTAATACAACAGGGGTTGATGGAATTCCATCCTGCATTGACCTTAAAGTCCATATAGATCTCGCTTTGCATCAATAGGTCATGTGTTCTTATTTGATAGTTGATAATGTTATATTGGGGAAGGGCATGTATGTTAGGATCTTTTATAATGTTATAATATTAAATAATCTTAATGTGATAATAATCTTAAAACATTTTACTGTGCTACATATTTTAAAAAAGGGTCCAGGGAGGTCAGAAACTGAGTGTTATAAAAAATAATATGAATAATGGTTGTTTTCTTGCAGAATAAAGCCAGATGGTTTTCTTGATTTGTTAAAGTTACTCAGTGGGTTTATGGAGAACTGTTATTGGCATGGAGAAGGATGAGAGCCAGTGAATGAATCAGAGGCAGTTTTTTTAAAATATTTGTTTAATCAGTCAATGTTGGGCGGATCAAAACATACAAATCGCAGACCTTTATTTGGAAGAACTTGGGGAAAGGGGTAAGCGATTTTGTTATCTTGGCCTTAATTGAAATGAGTATGTCCTCTTTCAAATCTATACGGTATTTTACATATCCATGAGAAATTCACAACACATCAACCCCCAGTGGACATGAAGTGCATTAGTTTCTTCTTCGCTGTTTATGTAACTATCAGCATGTGTAGCAGAATAATTCATAATTAATTAAACCAACCTAAATTTATTTGATCTTGTGGAATGACTAATGGCTTCAGAATAAATTGATGTTTTATTATAAAGAGTAACTGGCATATTTATTATTTGATGGGCTTTTGAAGATAGTATAATATTACAATATGACAAACCATTTCCCATTATCTAATGAAACGATTGCCATCTGTTGTGTAAAAGTATTTGGAATTTGGAAAATTTAGATCACATACTTAAATATATTCCTAGATTTTAAGGTAAAATAAATATGTGGGTTATTTCCTCTTCAGTTTCATTTTGAATCTATGCTTTGATGAGTACTATGATGATTTTGAGCAATAACACTGTACATTACATTGTTCTTATTTTACTAAATGTGTTAATTTAATTATTTTTTATATTATTTTTTTAACGGAGTTTAATAACGCTGTCGGCTGGCTTCCTCTAGCACGACATTCAGAAACAACGCCCTGCGTCAAAATAAAACACTAACAAGATACCTGAAAGTACTAACTAAACTGTCAGTAATCGCAGACTAGCTTTTCTGGTGATCAAGCCTCTCCCACAAACCAGCGGGAGTAATCGTTTCTGTATTGGCAGTCCTTTACTCCAGCACTCCCCAGAATGCAACATTTCCATCAACTGGAATTGTCTCTGTCTGGTGGCATGCATCAGGTAGGGTACACTTGTGTTCCATTTACTCCGGGGGATAAAGCTCTATATCGTTTTTCTGTGACGCTGCTACACTTTGACACTTTAATCCTGACCTGGACTTAATGTATATTTATTTGTTGCCACTTTAATGTTAGCATTTTTGTGTGTATATACCGGAGATCTGTGCAAGGCTCTTAAGTCCCTGTCCCTGCCGAATTTTCTCATTTCTGGGTTGCTGTTGTGTATCTACAATGGTTCCTTGAGGCTGTTCTTCAGATCATTTGGGTGCAGGATATTTATCTCAGGATTGTCCAATAATTATTTCAACATTCCGCACATGTAAAGCTTTTATTGGTTGACAATGACAGCCTCTAGCAAAACAAGACAAGCCAGGTTTAATTTGAAAGAAATGCAAAATACGTTTTGCAAGGCAATAATTTCTAAAACTGAAATTATGACAAAATGACCCTCTATGTGAATAAGCTTGTAACTGATGCTACATTTCAGAGAATCACAATGTGAGTGTTATGTGAGATTGTTGTGGTACTTTATGCCTTCTCCAATGTGATTTAAGATTTAAGGTCGAATGAATATGCCCTTGTCGTGTTTACTAAACTAAACAAAAGCAAAGTAAATTTATTCTGATCCTGCTCAGGACTACAGAATGAGTCCCCCCCATTTTTAATGCTATAACCATAATAACAAGTATAAATGTTGGTTGGCAGGTAACCGTTTTGTGTATTTCCTATTGAGCCTTTCATTCAGCCAAAACATATTCCAATTGATTAAGGAAAAATTATACACACACAATAAATATATACTTGAAAAGATGACTTAATCTGGTATACAATCAGTAGTAAGATATTTAAGCAAGATCGAAACTGGGGGCTTTGGTTACGTTTCTTTAGCGCTACGGTTGCAAGATTTTCCTGCTGCTGCATAGCAAGAATGCAGTCTTTCTAGAGATTTCGCCACTGATGTGGCTCTATTTTGTGCTGTGTATTAGTATGCAAGGAGTAACACAGCACTCTCTAGGGAAAAGCCCCAGCACATCCATAGTCGGCTACAGTGTTGCTCTTTGTCAGGAGATGTGAAGGCATAGTCATGAGCCAAAGGAAGATCGCTCAGGGAGAGGGCAGTGTTAGCGGGACAAAAGAAATGCACAAAGAAAAACAGGCGGGCCCCACTCCACTCTAACCGCCGCTTAATTTTCCCATCATTCTCAGTCTTATTTTTGTTACCCACATAACGTGTTCCGTCTTCAGGGACTGCCCAACTGTTTGGCAGGATAAATAAAACCTGAAACTAAGTACGTTTTGCAAAAACGGCTTTTTAATTGACTTAGTAACATAGATTTAAAAAAAATAACAATTTTTAAACGGCCTTCTGTGAAAGATGCCTGCATGGTTTCCCATGCTTTCATTCTAAGGTTGAAGGTTTCAGAAGACGATTTCTTAGCCTGCACATTCAATCTAGACTGGCACGTTTGGTTTGATTGGCTTTATTATCGAGTGTTTTAATCACTCTTTTAACCCAGACTGATTTAACCATGCCACTATGGAACCCCCTGGTTCTTTTAACCCAGACTGATTTAACCATGCCACTATGGAACCCCCTGGTTCTTTTAACCCAGACTGATTTAACCATGCCACTATGAACCACCTAGTTCCCTGTGTGCTATTTCATATGCCAAAGCATTAGGATCATTTAATAACAGAAAAACGGTCATTTGTAAACAGAATATCCTTGTCCAATACAATTTACATAGTACATAATCTTATACCTTATAAAAATGGTATAGCAGCAAAATAACTTTTCCCAAATGTCTCTTGTGAAGGGATGAAAGTGTCTGATAGTAAGTAGATAGTATAGAATAGGTAGTATAGGGAGAATCTTTGACAAAGTGATTCCGATCTTTTGTGTTATGGTTCCTCTCCACTTATAATTTGTCATAATTAGATATGTGTAGCGTGCTAATATCTCGCTCTATGGGGCTATTACCTTTTATAAATTGGTATATAGCCAATATATATATATACAGTGGGGAGAACAAGTATTTGATGCACTGCCGATTTTGCAGGTTTTCCCACTTACAAAGCATGTAGAGGTCTGT
>JAOYSI010009064.1:0-11138 GCA_025775065.1 Hiodon alosoides | reverse complement strand
CTCTTCCGATCTACACTCCAGCTGGAATGACCCTCATTTTTGAAAAACTCCCCTTGGGAACTGCCCCCCCCCCCCCATCCCCACCAATCTCCTTGATTACCCTACACTCTTTAAGAAGAAAAGGGCCCCCGTCAGGAAATGTTCCTTTGCAGAACGCCGCAGGGTCTCTGCTTGACTGCGACACCTGTCTCGTCTTCCCCGCGCCCCACTTAAAACAATCCAACCATCAGGCTTTGTAGAAACGTGATTAATGCTTTGTTTTCTCCCAGCAGTACTCTCATTGGAGCCAGCTCTCCACCCGCCTGAAAACTGAAGGCTAAATGGTTCTAATGGAAGGACGGTTTAAACTCCCGTCCTTTAGCTGAGGTGCTGACGCTCGCCGCTCCTTTTTTTTAAAACAGATTTGTCTCCCTGCGTCTCGCTGTCCTCTCGATCAAGCATGACCACATCAGCATCGAGCACCTGGGTAATGACCGAGAAGGCAGCACCGTCTCTCTGCCAGGAAACATACTGCTGTAGTCAATAACTCTAGCACGTTTGTTTGTTGGTTTTAACGCTGTAGCCCACAAGGGCGTGCTTGGCCTGAGAGCAGCAGGAGAACGGGGCATTGGGGGAGGTTTCAAGCCTTTTATTTAGCATATTTTTCAAACAAACTTAAATATTACAATGAACTACAAACGAATCAAACAACCAAACACAACCCTCCCTCTCGGGGACAACTAACACCACAAGTTTAGCGCTGAACACCATGCAATAGTGTCCATTCATCCAGTCCTTTGCTGGCTCTTTTAAAGAGCCTGGAAATGGTTGGCTCCTGAGTGGGATTACCATCATTTGAACACACCCAGGTGCACAACGAGGTTCAATTGGAGGGCGTGGCCCTCCCTCTCGGCATTGCTGCCAGTCCATTGTCCAGCTTGGGAGGGCGTGGCTGCCCGCAGTGTGCCACAAACGCATCTTCCTTTATAGAAGTAACAGTTTTTCAAACCCAATTCTTTTTTGAGTATTCAACCATTGAGGTTCAGGAGACAGTACCAACACATGGGCGTGTAGCAGTGTGTCGGTCTGCCGTATTTTATGTGAGAAGAAAGAAGAAAGAATACAGGTCACAATTTCAGGTCGCAATTTCTCAGACCAGAAAATTAGGTGAACGCCTGGGAGTAAAATTGGCTGGCTGAATGTGCCAGACTCTATACCGTGACAACCACCCCCCTTTGCACAAACAATATGTTGCTTCTTTTAAAAAAGGACACAATTTTAACCTTCTCTGAGGGATCTTGGATAATATGCAAATGTACCCAGTGTCTCAGAAGTCACCCTACACTTGTGGGCCATTGAACATGACAAGGGAGGTCAGACAGTTTGACCTGAAGCAGCTTATCTCAAACCAAAACGTCACTATGGGACAGCAGAAGGCAATTCATTTGAATAACTATTGATTCAATTAATTAACTAAGTTCAATTAAAAAAGGAGAAATACTGTGTCTCTTTTAGCGTATCAGTGTTCACATAACTAATTTAAAACATTTTTTGAAATATTAGTTTTTTGGACAATCTACTCAGATGTTGTCACAGGATTTTTGTTAATGAACTGAAACAGAACTAAATGAAACGATGGATTTTTGTCCTTCTGCTCTGGCTGCCAGTGCCAACCTGTGTAGACGCTGTGCGACTGCGGTTAATCGGCACATAAAAGAGATTGGGGGGATGGAAAAAAAACGGAGCCGTTTCCATACCAACAACTCTGGCTCGCTTTCATTCCTGGGGGCTACTGAAATCCTGTGCTGCTGCTTCTGGCTACAGGCAGCACGCTGATTGGCCCCCTCCTTAGCATCATTGCACATAGAATTAGGGGAAAAGCGGGGCCGACTCTGTCAGGTTACACACTAGCTGTTTTTCTTCTAGTGTCACCCTAGTATGCCGTTTCTACGTTTAACAGTGAAACACATTTTCCTCCAAAGGGCCCTGCTCATTAGTGTTTACAGCAAATTCTGGAAAAATGGAAAGGTAAGCAGCTAGCGTATTTAAAAAAATTGGAAACGCCATTGTTTTTGGGCTTTCTTCCCGATTTGTGATTACGCATCAGTTGTGCTAATGTATCTCGGCTTGTTGCTATGAAATCTATGAAACCACCACACGCAGGGATGGTGAGGAAGTATGGCTTGACTCCTCCACTCCTAGTCGCCTTTGAGCCACCTGTGCAGGCTACACAGCCAACACTAGAGCTTCAATGCCGAGAGGGTTGTCCCGCAATGATAGCTTGCAGGTGCAGTAGCCAGTAGGAGGCGCTGGTTACTGAGGAGCTGAGAGAAGCCCTGCTAATTTCACCCACCCCAGCCTTGACTGAGCTCTACCGGTCACAGCTGTCCATTGACATGAGCTTGTTTTGAACCTTCTGCATAGGACTCACAGCTGGCATATTAAAAGTATTAAACTGTACACCTCAAGGGTCACTGGGTCTGTTGGTTTTAGTACTAATTTGCCTCTGTAATTGTTTAACGGGAGTCCTTTTGGATCTTACCAGCTGTTTCCAGAAGTAAATCGGATTTAGGGGTAGTTTGGAAAGATGATGTGCCCCCCCCAGAGTGCCACCCAGGTGTTGAAGTGTCACTGCAATACACACCTCGCTCTACAGGGGTCTGTCTTTTCTGAAAGGCGTGCAGCGAGAACCATGAGAGGCGGAAGGAACCCTTCGGTCTCCAGCCCGTTACCGAGACAGCCGGGAAAACCACTTCACGTTTAAAATGTCAAAAGGGAAAAGTCCAACTTTGCAAGTCCGAGAAATTCCTCCTGCCTCCGCTGTGGTGATGGCAAACCACAACAACGCGCTCTGTTTCCCTTCTGAAAGCTCTTTAACAATGCTTCCTTAACGACAGTGCTTCCTTAGCAACAACACTTCCTTCCGGCGCTTCCTCGCTCCGCGGTGCAATTTCCTCTCCCTAAACTCCTGTTTTGTTTTACACATCCTCACAGGGCATTCGTTTTATTCTTCTGCCCGTAAGCTTTGCCGTTCTTGTGTGTACTGATGACTCTGCAATAAAGACAAAGAAACGTTCGCATTTCTCTTGTCGTAGACTAACAGAGAGGTAGAACAAATATTTGAAGGCGCCTTTTTAGCAATTTAATCCAGAAGAGTTTGGTTGTTAAGGCTGCCTGATATACATAATTAAAACATTAAACAAAAGGCAATAGTACTATAAAACTCAATCCCCATTGATTCCCTTCCAGTCGGGATTTAAACATCAAAATTTTAATTTTAATGTAGTTCACCCAAGTCTTAGATTTCCTAGGTCCAATATCCAGATCATTGTTGACAGAATCCTGATGGTGACAGTGGCACCTGGGATGGGGTTGGTGGAAATCCACAGAACTTTGTTTTTCACGAACCAGAGTCTCCCGGGGGCTAGTAACAATGATGCTTTAATTACATTTGCTTAATATTGCTGATTAACAAACATAAAATTAATAGACTATTTAGAAACCAGCATTCATTTTAGCTAATGTTGGCTCAATTTTGTGGCAAGTTCCGTTCAGTATGGAAGTTGGAGCCCGGTGATAACCCTGATAACTCCTGGGCCGGCCGGCCACAGCAGGCCTTCATATCATAGAATAGAACAGGACATTTCTGTCTGCTATTGGTCTCTCCCTGTACATCATTTTAAAAATGCAAAACAAAACAAAACAGCACACACACATACATATACACACATAGCCAACACACACATGTCTACAGGTGTAGGTACGATTGCACTGTGATATAATTATATGATCCTGCGTTATTAAGCAAACTAACTGCCATGGTAAGGAAGCATTTCTCCTGCTCCTAGGCATCATTAAGCTTCAGCCTGTGGGAAGTCTTTTCGAATGGAGTCTCCTGGAGAGAAGAATCGTGAACTTTACCCTTAACTGAGACGCTGAACAGTTCTCCACGCTGTTTTTACAGTTGATTTAGTAGTATATAAAAAGCGTTTTCCGGTCCGTTTTATTAAAACTTGGTTATAACAAAGCATTTTGTTTAAATGCATTTAAAGCATTCACGTTTAAAGGCGATTTCGGTGTGAGAAAAACATATTATTGTTTATCCTATGCGATCGGACCTGCCATTTATCGGTTAATAAATATATCGCTTCGTAATTTTAAGGAAAAACAGCCGATTTTTGCTGGGTCAATGGCATCTGATACATGTGAGATAGAGCCAGCACTGCAGCGACGCCCATACTTGTCAGCTGGTGCAATACAATAAGATTCTTGTAGTTCATTTCCGTCGTACACGCGCTGTGTAGTGAAGAAGCTTCTGAAAGGGGTGTTTTATTTCAGTTTACACCTCCTCCGGGGAACGATCACCTGCAATACAGACATTCGCAAGGAATAGGCTATTCCCCCCAGTTTATTGTCAAATTGGCGTTTAATAATTTACCTATTTTTAAAAGGAAATAAATTAAATCGTTATAGGTAGGTAATAGTTTTGATTCCAAAGGGGAAAAAACGTACAACGGAGCCCTGTCGCGGGTGCT
Source organism: Hiodon alosoides (assembly GCA_025775065.1). NCBI lineage: Eukaryota > Metazoa > Chordata > Actinopteri > Hiodontiformes > Hiodontidae > Hiodon > Hiodon alosoides. The sequence continues at coordinate 6,624 of JAOYSI010009064.1, read as the reverse complement.
CGGTCTTGGTGGTTCTACTCAGCTGAGTGGCCGACAGTCGCGCTGGACAGCGAGTTGGACAGCGATGGGTGAAGCCCGTTTGCTCAGCTCCTGCGAACACGGACTATGACATGTACCAGCAGAATGGATCTCGCACGGGAGGAAATATTTGCGCTGATCGTTGTGTGTTGCTACTGGTTGCAGAGTCGCGCAGAGGTAGGTGATGTGGATATAGCTGGTGATACGGGTTGCTGTTCGACAGGCGCGCCCCATTTACACGCTGAAATTGTGAGCATTTTTCCTGGAGTCCCCGAGTCTGAGATTCTCCCGAAAAATTATTTTAGTTGCTGATACCGGACAGACACGTTTTCCTTTTCACCTGCTGCGGTTACCTGGTCAGTCGGGCTCTTGTCCCATTAAGGCTAACTCAGTTCTCCTGCTAAATTTTATGAGCGATGTGACGTTAATTTCGGCGAGCCGGGCAAGCGCTTTCTCGGGGGTTCGAATCTAATGGATAAAATTGATCTATCCATCGTCACAAAGAGAGCCGCTGGCTCACAGCCTCCAGGAAATCGACTGCTAGCGAAAGAAACGCTGCTTACAGGGGTTAATAACGATAGCCGAAAAACAATACGTCTGACCAGTTCAAATAGTTGAATAATGTAATATATTGTATGACCTCTGGATAATCTCGTTTTAACATTGTCCAGTTATTTCTGATAACGCAAAGGGGTTGAACGTACGCGGAGAAGCCCACCTTAAGATATCAACCATCCTCTGTGATCATAAATGATCGTAAATGATCATAAGAATAACATCGTATGATCAATGGTCATGATCTAATGATTAATATGATGAGGGGTGTTGTGGCGTGTATTTTATGATTGCTCTTACTATGTATGAGTAGTTTAAATATCCGCTATATTTACTTTGTGACTGTTAAAACGCTGTGTTCCAGTACATGCCAATATTAAAATCAATCGTATACCGTTTTTGACAATCGGCAACAATATGAAAGATCAACTTTCGTTTTTTTAAATCACTTTTGATTGTGAATTTTTATCATAATTGACTAAATCAGCTAAATTGCACGAACTCGAGTTACGGTTTGAATGGCCTTATTTACATGTATTTACATGAAATTGGATCGACTGTTTTTTTCTCTCTAAAAAGACAAAATACCACACATGTGAAACACCAAGGGCTGGAAACTGAACATCTGGGGGGGCGGTGAAACCGGGGGTATTCGGAAGCAGGCGCTTGTTGTCGGCGGGCGTTCTGCTATGCTAAACATTTGTTTGCATTAAGGAAAATTAATAGTTGCAGTGTTCTCTGTTTTCTAAGCGTGTAAGCAGATTACGCTCCAAATCTGTTTGGACTTCGTTTTGTAAAAATCATCAAGAAGAAAGTGGTCGATGAGTCAACATCAGTATCAATGTGTTGTTTGTTTATGTTTGTTTATGTTTTACAATATTATTTTGAGCACTTCTGCACCACAGTATTTCTGAATAACCAAAAAGGATCTGAGAGACATCCTTCCTTTCAGTTTTAGTCATTTCTCAACGAGCTGAATTCAGGCCCCATTGAGGAACGTGGCAGTCTGAATTCTGTTTCATTTGCTGGAATTAAATCTTAATAAATTAACCCATTTTGTTATTCTCCGTGTTACCGTTACTGGAAACCGGCTTCAACGTGCCACTGTGGGTAATCTATCTATGCACACCCATTTTTCAAGAGACCAGACAGATTTTCATGCTTTAGACATTCACTGACGTGCGGAAAAGAGACTTTAAAAGGTCATGCTGGTTACCCAATGCTTAACATTTTCTCCACATGTTGTGGACGAATGTGTGCGCTTGTGGTTTAGTGTCCAGCTTATTGGCGAATTGCATCCATACCCATGAATGTTTATTTCTGTCAATGGATTATGACATACCGCGGCTCACCTGCCAAGGGAAACTTATTTCAGAGAACGATTTAGCACCTTTTTTTGAGACGGCATTGCTTAGTCCTAAAGCAATCAAAAAGCATAGATCTCCTCCAGAAAGACGACAGGTGTAGGCCTACTGAAGTGTTTCGCTCATTATTTCACCTATGCTTAGTGGTTGCCCTTGTGCAAAGCAAATCGTGTAGCTCCCAAAGCGGTCATTTTACTGGAGTGAATCCAGGATAGGTGTCATACTTGAGGGTACAACAGCAGTGCTTACTGTGGCAGTCTTTTGTCTACTTCCCGAGCTCCTGGCTAACCTGGCACTGTAGTACAACGCTATGTGTTGTCTGGAGTTACGACCTGCTGACTCTGTTGCTATTTGGTCATGGTAAGGACCTTGTCATTGACATCTGTGGCTGTGTGGCGTGACAGTGGAGGTTTGGCATTGCAACCAGAGGGTAGTTGGTTCAAATGCAATGCTTTTTTACCACTTGCACAACGCACTGAAGACGTGTGAATGGTAAGCTGTAGATACAGTAAGCTACATCTGGAGTTTACCACAACATGGCCCCAGGGTTATGGATCACCACCCCTCCTGCACACTTCTACCCACCTGACCTGAAGCAACAACAACAAAACGAAATCTGTTCAGGCTGGGATTGGTTTCAGTCCGAAATGAAAACATGAGGAGGTCCATTGTTGAAAGAAAAGACCCAAGATCCAGTGTCCGGCAGTAAAGTCTTTGTTTTGTGTGCCTGAAATACTCTATTCTCTCTCTGCAGGTGGTTTCTGAAGACAGCTACTTGAATGCAGTGCAGAATTCAGGTGAGTCGACTGCCCATAACTGCAATGTTGTCGTGGGTGATAACCAGCGGTTAATTGTTGTCAGACAGTTCTCCAGGATCTGTCCAAAGAACAAAAAAAACTAAATGTAAAATTTTGTCTCATGGTTTATGCAATCCTTGTGACCCTGCCCATTGAGGGAGGAGGATAGGTAGACCACCACAGCTTAGTTTATACAACACAGGTGACCGAGGGTGACCATTTGAAATTTCCTTGATGTCCTTTCCAGAACCACCCCCACCCCCCCTCGGTGTCAGATTGAGTTTGACGTACCAGTTAAGCTGCTTGTCTCGGGACGTTTTTAGCACAGATTAATTACCCCCCCCCCCCTTCCCACCCCAAGCCGCGCACAATCGAAACAAATGTCCATAGTTTACCTCTGCGGCAGAACCAGAACTGGCTCCCCAGACTCACTCTATCCTGACTGCCCTGGTTGCGTAGTTGTGCCCCGGTGGTCCATGTGGCATTGAACTGTGGAGTTCTTTTTGGCAAAGCTGAGCGGTTCTTGTGAAGAAGCTAAGCTCATTTTGGGCTGAGACGATGTCTGGAGACTGCTGTAGGCCTCCGCCTATAAAGCCTAATAGCTTATAAATCGATTAAACTGTGACCGGTTGCCCAGCAAAGGCGGTCTCTTCTGGATTGCTGCATGGAGGCGAATGCTGCAGCTGCTGCAGCTGTGTTTAAATTCACGCACGCTAACACATGCACACACTTCTGCATGCACGCAGTCTGGCCTGCATGGAGATGCGCACATGAACACACACGCGCACGTGCACCCCTTCTGCATGAACACGCACGCGCACGTGCACCCCTTCTGCATGAACACGCACGTGCACACACTTCTGCATGAACACACACGTGCACGTGCACACAGTTCTGCATGAACACGCACGTGCACACACTTCTGCATGAACACACACGCGCTTGCGTGCAGGCATGCACACAATTGGCACACACATACAAAAAGATACACGTACGCAAACAGACATACACATACTGTTGGCTCATCCTCCACGGAGCCCTGGGTGTCTGGTTTTCAAGGCCAGATAAGGCCATATATGGATGCAGGTGTCAAGGTGTCAGAGACCCCTACCTGTTCAGGAGAGGGGGTATGCAGTGAGGAGCACAGGCAGGGTGGCAGAAACCTATTGTATTGTCCGGCCCCACGACAATACACAGATCAGGCCCAGACCCAGAGTCATGGCTCGGGACGATTTTCATGGTGGCCTGTCCTTATCAGCTGCCCGAGGGATGGCCCCTCACACCCCGGCTGTCCGGCCCACAGTGTCCCGGCAGGCTCTAACTGCACCGGACAACATGTGACGCAGCATGTTAATAATGATGATAATGATGATCAAAGCAGCACTTTTCCACAAGCTCAAAACCCAACAGTAGTTACAACCTGCCTGAGCACCAGAGTCCCGCCCGTCTTTCACCACAACGTTAAAAAAACACCTCTTCTTACCCCACCTCAGCTCCTGGGGCAGGAAACCTCCTTGACTCAAATCCCAATGGCTACACGGAGCACTTCCACTGATCGACAGCACGTTTCCAGTGCTTCAGAACTGCAGACAGGCTGTACTCTTGTGGTTTTGGTAGTTCTGTTTAAGTAGTTGTTACCGGTCTTTGGTCTTGTTATCCGAGTAGGTGTCTTTGCTGTTAAGGAGGGGGGAGTGATAGTCTAATAAAGGGAGTGCTTGGTCAGCATCAATATCCATTCATTTAATTACATTTATTTAATGGGAGTTGGCACTGGAGAAGTGCTGTGCTTTGATAGAAGTATGGCCGTTAACCCGATCTGTCGTTCATGCAGTCTTCCATAGTATGTTTTATGGGTTTTTTCTCTCTCTCTCTCTTTGATCCAACCCCCCAGTTCAATAACGTTTCATTTTTAAATGCTGCGTGAAAATTAATCATGTTTTCATTTACACTGCCACAGCATGTAAGTGATGGAGGCACTATAGCAAACCTTCTCCTCACATTGAAACTGCGCCTAACCTTCGACCTGCTCCTCACCTTCCACCTGACCTTCACCCCCAACCTGCTCCTCACCTCCAACCTGACCTTCACCTCCAACCTGCTCCTCACCTCCAACCTGACATTCACCTCCAACCTGACATTCACTTCCAAACTGCTCCTAACCTCCAACCTGCTCCTCACCTCCAACCTGACATTCACCTCTAACCTGACATTCACCTTCGACCTGCTCCTCACCTCCAGCCTGACATTCACCCCCAACCTGACATTCACCTCCAACCTGACATTCACCCCCAACCTGACATTCACCTCCAACCTGACATTCACCTCCAACCTGACATTCACCCCCAACCTGCTCCTCACCTCCAGCCTGACATTCACCCCCAACCTGATATTCACCTCCAACCTGACATTCACCCCCAACCTGCTCCTCACCTCCAACCTGACATTCACCTCCAACCTGCTCCTCACCTCCAACCTGACATTAACCTCCAACCTGCTCCTCACCTCCGACCCTGACATTCACCTCCATCCTGCTCCTCACCTTCCACCTGACCTTCACCCCCAACCTACCACTCACCTTCAACCTGCCCCTCAACCTCATGCTGAGGATTCCATGCAGGACGGTACCCTGCCAATCCCCCACTCCATTAAAACAGTACCAAACCCCTTCTCATAAAGACCACAAGGACATTTTTGCACGATGGTGTGCTGAGGCTCATACATCTTTTTGGGGGTTACTAAGTGTCCACATGCTCAGACTTTCCTGAAAGCAATTAACAGCGCAAGAAGCTGACAATTCCCCCAGGATTTGAGCTCTATTATGAATAAAACCAAGACGGCTCATATTGATGAGAGTTTTTTAATTCTACATTAAGGAGCCAGCCCATTAAGCCGATTGCTTGCCTTCGAGAGGAATCCTGGCTGATTGCTTGCCTCCAGGACGAGACCCAGATGGATTTGTTTATTCTAGCACCTCCTCTGCACAAACACTTTGCTCCTGCCAGCAGGAGATTGCGTTCCTGCTGGCAGCAAAGCACAGTTCCTCAGACCCGGGTTCTAGGCGTTAGAAACCAAACCTGAGCCGGGCCGAACAGATATAGCCGTGTAATAACATATCTGTAATAATAATTACGCATTGTTTGCATAGTCGTCACATGTAATTGGTTATGGCTGTGTTTCTGCATGTGTCATATGCAACAAAATGTGCCAATTGTTATAACGTGTAGGAATAAAGAAATGCAGCTGTCTTTTATATTTCCCCACCTCATTGTCACCTCGTGTTTTGAGGGGTTTTTAAGACGTTTAAAATGCATTAACTCTGACCTGGTAGCTTGAACCCAGGCAACAAATTGGGTCAGGTCTGAGATTCTGGGCTCAGGACAAGCACCCTGGACTGCTCAGAGCCTGGACCGGATCCTCCGCCGCCAGGCAGGATAAACGGTTTCAAGTCGAGCTTCTGGGAGAGGCGATAATAACCCAGGCCGCTGGCGTGTGTGCATGAGTGTGTGTGAGCACCCGTGTGCGCGTGTCTTTGTGAGATAAAGCTGCTCCCTCATGTTGTAACGCACTGATGGTGTTTCCCTGACAACGGATTTAGCTCTTTTTTGATTCCGATTTTTTTCAAAGCTCAAAGAAGGTTTCGAAAGCTGACACTGCAGCATGCGGTGGCGCCGCCCAGTGGTGGGAGCAGAACTGCAGGACTTTGTTTTGTGAGTTCAGGCCGTCTTCAGGGCTTTCAGGAGCATGTTTCTTGAGGGTAAAGCAAGACTGCTGGTCATGAAGGACAACACATTTCCTCTTAATTGCTTTGACACTCCTGTGCATGTCTGTGTGTGTGTGTGTGTGTGTGTGTGTGTGTGTGTGTGTGTGTGTGTGTGTGTGTGTGTGTGTGT
>JAOYSI010009063.1:0-11138 GCA_025775065.1 Hiodon alosoides | reverse complement strand
ACCTACCCCCCCCCCCCCCCCCCCCCGGCGTACAGGGCTGCTGAGGGCTGCTGGCCAGCATATGCTGGGGATCTGAACATGCATCGGGGAAAAGGAACCGTCCTGAGACGGTGGACAACGGGCTGACCCATGACATCCCGCACCTTTGATCCGTTTGGGATGTGTGAGAAAAGCCACGTTCCCGAGAAGGACAAGGGTTTTTACAGAAGATAAATTTAAAATACAGGAGCTAGATGAACCTTTGGCATTTTGAAAAAGAGTGACGTTCACTGGGTAGCAACATTCTGTGCTGTCCGGAAAACATAAAAACATAAAGACAGCTTTAAATATTCATGTGCATTCAACATAGTTGGGAACAACAAAACGGACTATCACTTTAATTTAAACAAAATATTTATCATAAAAGTATTGAATACATGATATACTTTTACATGGCATACAACACAATGAATTTAACATTCCCAAATGATCGATAATATTGTTTTATATAAAATAATTTTGTTATGAACATTCTATGTATTTATTTATTATCTGTGTAATTAATAATTCGGCTGCACAAATGTATGTTTCTCCATCATAATGTCCATACGGTGTACATTTATGAGTTCTTCTCGGTTGAACCCAGTTTAACGAAAGCCCTCATCTGCAGTGCAGGGATTGGCCCAGACCATAAACAAATGAGGCGAAAGCTATCTGGTACAGCTATCCGTGATGGTAAAAAGTGCCTCACATCCTGTCAGAAGCGCTCACGTCTGCTCACGTTCCACCCCAACTCTTCCCTGCCCAATTAACCTGTCACTGAATGGCTACGACATCTGCCCCGCGCACAAAAGGCCCACCAGTCCACGGGCAGACTCCGCCCCCACTTCGCCGCCATGCCGACGCCTGCCCCTAATGTGATGTCTGCATGCTGAAACGGCTAATTCCGTTTAATTTGCTGCCGTGGCCGCGACCACGTCCTTTTCTTCCCGAGTTACCGTCAGACGCAGCCTGCTGGGTTTTGACAAGGTGGCGAGGTGGGGGGGCGAGGGGCGAGGTAGGGGGAAAGGTCAGCTCTGGCAGCCAGCGGAGGGCGAGCGCTGGTGGGTACTGGCCGCCCCACCTCCGAGCGGAGGCCCAGTCGCATCCACACCTGGGAGCTGACGCCACGCGCGACGAGGCCTTTCAATCACGCCCGCCCACCACGCCATCAAGTCAGCGGTGCTGTCAACTTCTATAGTGGCCACGTCCACCTCCAAACTGATGGCCTGTTTACAGGCTGCCTGGCCTGGTCACTTCAGATCAGCGTGATCACCAAGACGGCGGCCCGCCCGGTCACGTTCGGAGGCACACGGAGACAGACGCAGACGCCTTCTCCACAAGCGGCCATCACTGAATCACAGGCGTCCTTCAGACCGAGGACCACGAATCCTACATATCCCAACATAAAAATTTTATATTAACATTTTAAAAGGCCTTTCTTAGTTAAGCTCAATTAATTGTGTGCACTAATTTAATCATAGAGCAATATGTTCCCCCAGAAATAATTATCTCTATGACATTAAGTCATTAAGCGTGTAATGTTTTCATTAATATTGATTTTAATTAAGATTAATTCATTATGTAAATCACATTACCAAAATAATTTTAAATGAGCATAATTAAGTTCTTTTGTAAACGTAATGTTTTTTGAAGGCTTTAATTCAGATAACAAGACAAGAGATAAGATGCAAATGTCAGCCCTATGGTGCCTCATATCAACAGCAACTCTTAACAAGGCTTATTTGAACTCAAGCATCAGTGAATAGGAGTCCGCTGTTTATAATTGGGTGCCCTAATCCTATCATTTGTGATTTTCCAGTCAGTGGACATTAGAAAGAGGCGCTGTTCTCCTTTCCCCTCTCTAAGTCAACGTGGCACATGGTTCCAGAGGCTTGGCAATTACTCACTGTGCACAGAGGGCCTGACATCCCGTGATGTGACACGAAACTTATTGTCAGGAACGGGCAGTAAAATTTACAGGGGTTCCTTTTTGCCTAGACAGCTTGATCCTGCATGATGAAAACACACTTCTCCATGCCATTTTTTGTGTTCTAACAGGACATGGGTAGATGATTTCATTGGCTGGTCCACATTATGCGCTGGTGTGTGGATGTCAGATAGATGGGACTTGACATGACCTTGCCCGTCTGCGCTTACAGGACTGCACTTGTCACTGTGCACGGCACTCAGTGTGGATAGATTATGGCACATTAAATATTTTCATTCCAACTTCAGAGATCTCCTATTTAAATCATATTTAAACCTAAACTGGACTTCCGTGTGAGAGTGTGTGGTGGGGGTGAGAGTGTGTGTGATGGGGTGAGAGTGTGTGAGGTGGGGATGAGAGTGTGTGGTGGGGGTGAGAGTGGGGTACCTCCAGCACAGACACTTGATGGCTCAGCTGCTAAAATCTCAATGCAGGATTTCCTGATGATCTGGAAAGACAAGACCAGGGAAAAGCGCGGATGACTTTCTCATGTGCATATCACTGCAGAAGGTATGCAGGAATTGAGTGAATTCTGCAGCGGACACCACTGCATCTCGGCTCAGAGTGGTGTCGTCAGCGAAAGCTTTGGCAGGAAAAATACCGGTATATTTACCGAGTCGATCATGCCTCTCAATGCCTGGAATCCATTCTTCACGGGAAACACATGCTCGATGGTGTCTGCGATCGTGGCCAGCTGGAAAAAGGTTGCTTGTAAACAACTACTCAGCTCACAGTTGCACTTCACTTTACATCTACTTCACTGTGGCACAGACAGACATAATCAAAACTAGGGGCCAGTGGGCAGTAGGCGGTGGACTTGGGTTTCAATTCCAGCAGAAGCAACTGCTGCACCCTTGAGAAAGATGCTTAACCTGAAAGATTTCAGTAAACAAAATCAGCCGCAAAAGACAGTAAGCAGCATGTAATTAAAATTTCTCAACACACTGATTATACAGTGCAGAGAACAAGGCTCTTACGCTGCAGCCAAAACAGTCACCACAGGATAAACACGACATGCGTAATATTAAGCAGACGCCCCATATTTGCGAAGTCATCACTGATACTAGCTTACGCTCGTTTTCCTGTCGGCGTCGGAGGAGACAGTTACCTGCGTCTCGTTGAAATCTTTCACGCCCACGCAGTACACGATGGCCCCAAAAGAGCGAGCTCGATCCGCCTGCGTTTGGGAGGAAGGGTGCACAGAGAAGCGCTCTGCAGTTAGCATCGCGCTGGACCAGGGAGGGAAACACAAGACACGCCACAAGCTCCTTTACTTGCCTCTCGCTGCGCTGTGTCAAACTGCACTTCATTCAGCTCCCCGTCCGTCAACGCAATGATGACGCTCGCTGTCCCTTGAAAAGTCAACGCGGGGTCACAGGGTTCAGTACTCACTCAACACGCGACACTGCGATCAGGCACTGGAGGAGTTCCGTCTAAACTTACCGTGATTCTCTTGGTATATTTGCTCATTTGCCTGGAATTGCAAAGTAAACGTAAGATGTACAACAGTACGCAGCGCTGTAAAAACACTGGAGACTTCTCCAAAAACGCAGAAGAAAGAGAAAACTCCTAACCTTGTGCAGGCCGAGGTTCATATTTGTATCTCCTCCCGGGACTTCACTGTTCAATGCAATCAGACCTTTCTGTATGGCGTCCCTTGAAGGTTAGTAAATGCGATGGTTCACAATACAACAACAACAACAGAAGGCAGTGACACAGACACCCATCCAACCCAGGCACGGGGACAATACCTGTTCTCCGTCAACCTCATTATGGTGTTTCCGTGTGTGGAGAACACGATGAAGGACATCCTGAGCATCGGGCTGCAAGGGTAAGGGCCAGGAAGCAGGGCGTTAAGCAGGCAAATTCACATGTTAAGGCAGACGAAACGCGATTTCCTGCTGAACCAGGTGTTAGTGTGTATCTTTCAATATCATTCAGGGTTTTATCAGGAGCAGATTAGCTTGGGTGTTACTGAGGGAAGTATATTTGCAGATCGGACTAAATAGCAAAATACAACAAACATCAAAACTATACTATAAAGCACATAAAAATATTAATATATTAAAGACAACACAAAAGGTTGTACCTGATGAATTTCTCTGCCAGATGTTCAACAAAAGAGTAGATCTCAGTCCAATGGTTTTTGACACTTCCCGATCTGTACGGAAAACAAAATACATTATTCTTACATTAATCCCCTCAGTGGAATGGATTGCTTGTTAGCGATTTCTAGACAAATGTGAGATGGAATTTTATTTCTTATAATCCATTGAGACTAAAGTGTATAGTTATATACAGCCTATCCCAATAATATGAAAGGTATGGATCACACCGTAAAATTAATTTGGTTGATTACAAGCCCTTGAGTGCCTTAACAGCTGACTAATTGCTTTTGCGGAAGACGTATCCATCTCCGGCTGACTGGGCACAACCACCCATTCCTCAGGAAAAACCACAGATGGTGCTGGATAAACAAACAGCTTGTAAATCCTATGGATAAATGGCAACTAATCCATTTACCGCAGGGAAAACTTCCCTCTGAGAGGGGGCAAGGTGGAGCGGGTGGCTAACCATTAGCAACAGGAGGGGAATTCTTCAGTTCAGTGCTAGGCTCCTCTGAGAAAGAAAAGTGGCTCTACAGCATAATACAATTTGAGAGTAGGCCTGTTCGCTAAAGTGGATACAATTCCTGGTCAGGAAAATGTTTTAAAACCACTGAAGAATAGAGCTAACAGATAGCATCGCGTTACCAACAGTGAGTTTTGTGAGTTTCCCATGATGCACTCGATTGGCTGTTTAACCTTTCCGTGAAACCCTCCTGATTGGCGGAGACAGAAAGTGCTTTAACAGCGTCCAGTCCTGCCAATGAAAAGACTTCATGAGCTGACTACAAACCCGTAAACCACCTGATAAAAGCTTGCAAAGGCTTTACTTACAAGGACCACCAATGTTCTGGGAACTAACAATAAGCTATTCTGAAGTGGTCTTAACAGACAAGACTGGTATTCGCCAGCAACAGGAACATTTCCTCTTTCATCGCAGCCGCAGACTCGGACCATTGGAGAAGGTCTCCATTATCGCGGCCTACTAATCCTGTTGTCTCCAACCGGCAAAAACGCGATTCCCCCCACAAATTTTCTCCACTTTCACATTTTTTTAAATGCCACAACGGATTTATTGTTCTTGGAGTGGTTTTCTTGGTAGTCTTCGGATTAAAACTTCACCTGTCCAAACAGGATAAAAGGAGGATGTGGGTAACTCTTCTGGTGAGATCCCGGATGAAGGTAAAATTAATGCTGCTCAGACATTTCCATGCCATTCTTTGATCTCACTATTGATGGCCTGTCCTTAAAGAGAAATCCCACACATTTATACTTCAGTTAGACTGAAGAATTTATGTTCTAACCATAAATACTTTTTTTTTTTTTTTTTATGGCAATTTCAGGCCCTAGCTTATTACAACTTCATACATACACATAGCTAGCTCAAATATGAAAAAAATTCCCATTGACCTCCTCTTTCCTTCACATTTGGATAAGAAAAAAGATCTTGGTGGTGTCTTCAGAACCTTTAACACCACACCGTAATACTGTATTATAATTACAATTACAATTACAATTACATTTTCAAAAACATTTCTTTTTTTGTTTTTGTTTTTGAATTTGTAAAATTAAAAATTCTTCTGTCAAAGCAGCGTTTGGCAGCTGATGCCTTTCTGTGAGCCTGAATGCCAGGACTTCCATGTGAGCTGGAGTAGATTCTCACCATCTAAACAAACCACTGGCTACAGATGTTCCCCGACACAATTCATCTGAACGTCGTGCCGATCGTGATAAAGGGAAATTATTTACCAAAATGGGATTTTTCCCAGCTCCGTATGAAGGGCACTGTTCTACTGTTTATCATAGTTTGAAATGTGATTTTTTTTTTTTCCCCACTCTAGAATTCTGTAAAAGAGCCTGTGTCGTATCAGATCATTATCATAAGGTTCCTACTGTCAAATGTCAAGTCCGTAAAGCATGAGGCTCTCAGATGTTTCATGCAAACGTTTCACATTTCAGTGGACGTTCCTTCAATGAACTTCATTAAATGATTCATAGTGGCAGAGAGGCAATCTAGATGACAGGAAAATGTGAACATTCTGACAACCCCACACTCAAAAGGACAATCATCCGCCTGTTTTTTTTCTTCTTCTTTTTCTGTCGCTGAAAAGCAAAATACTTTCACTGTAAACCTGGTAGTCCTTTGATTAAAAGACGGTCGGCGCAGCAGAAAACGTAGCAGACATGTTGAAATAGATAAACACAAATGACCTGTTCGCAGGAAAATGTGACCGAGTGGCATTTAAAGGCAGCAGAAACGGTAAGAAGGCACCATTTATTCCATAAAGCCAGGCGATGTGTGTTGCGCGAAACGCGGAAGCGCACGCAGGTTACGAGTAACGCGGAAGCGTCCGCAGGTTACGCGTAACGCGAAAGCGCACGCAGGTTACGAGTAACGCGAAAGCGTCCGCAGGTCACGAGTAACGCGGAAGCGTCCGCAGGTTACGAGTAACGCGGAAGCGTCCGCAGGCTATGTGTAACGCGAAAGCATCATCTTAGCCTCGGCTTCCTTCCACCTTTATTTCAGTTACACAGGTTTCCACTTGGACACTCCAGAGCATCAAAGATTATGAAATCCACACTCTATGAATCCGTAGTATTGCATTTGTATATCTAAAGGCTGAGAGAATATAGCTTTATCTTTTGAGGTAGTTTTTAAATACTAAATTAATAACGTGCAGAATTGAGCATAAAGTAACAAACTCGCAAAATTCCCAAAGGTCTGGGAAGTTCGTATCAAACCTGGTGTAAAACTTAACAGCTCCTGAATCTACTCACACAATTGTTAAGATTAATAATCCACAGTCCAAGTGATCCAAAGGGAACCACACTAGTGTCTGACCAATCGTACAAGGCCAATGTGGATAAACAATGGGAACGTTGAACTGAAAACAATCCTCGACTCTAGCTAGCTTCACATTCCACTTTACTAGATTGTGTATCAGGGTGTGATCGTGTACGACATGCCTTGCTTAAAAAGGCATCCTTTATCCCATCCTGAATCTTAACAAGCAGGCTGGTACCAGCACTCTTAAGAAGCCAACTGAAAGCCAAGGGCATGCAGAGGACAACATTTAGAATCAAAGCAGTTGGCCAATTACTTCCTCAGAGCCTCTCCATTAATCCTTGTCAAATATGCCTGAACCAAAACCAGCCTAGCGGTGATTTAGTGCATCACTGTTTCTCAAGTATTAACCGAAAAAAATAAAAATAAATTTCAACAGGAAATGCTAAATATCTGTTATTTACGGATTTGATATCTGAATATATCGGTTAATAAGAAAAGCTTTAATAAGACTGAGCTTTTTAATCAGTTTTAATTCTGTTCATTTCAAGTAATAAATACCTTACTGTAGTGTCTCTTAATTGCACATGTAGTTTAATAACATTGAATCAAATAATATTAAAAGTATATACCACAGGAGATTATCGAACAAGTAAAGCTAGGTTCTTGTTTTCACATGGGCCAATGACAGAATAGTAGCCTTCAGAAAATAGATTAGGACATACAATGGAGGCAAATAGCTCTTGTTCTTTTTTAAATGAAATGGTTTGAGGTGCACAATCAGTGGCTGAAGTGTTTTTAAATACCTGTAAGGGAAAGCTTTGACTTCTCTTTCCACACGGAGCGAGTCGGAACATGTTTGTATTTACGGTCCGCAGCTATTTTAAAGGCTCACGTGGCTGTGTAAAAATCACCATAATTAAAACGCCCAGGTGATTCAAAGTTAAATAATGTTTTCTGAATAAAGCCGCAGAATAGCACATATTACTCCCAAAATTAGTGAGTAGGTGACAACAATTAGAGGCAATGACAAATTCTTGATGGGTACCAAGAACTTGACGGATTTTAAAACTAAAATAAATAAAAAAAACACCTAGCGATTCCAAGGTCTAAACTTCAGCTGGGAAGTGTGGAGATCTGTGATCAGGGGTATTAGAAACGTCAACCCTCAGAGAGCCTCTGTCGGTAAAGGTGCTTGGGCGAGCACAGAATGAACCCTATGACCTGGAGTTTTCTGGTTTGAATCCAGCTCACGTCATCGCTCGATTGTGACCAGGAGAGCGCAGGTCCGGGTTAAACTGGGAGGGCTTCTCTCTGCTTGCTGCTAACCAGTGTCTCCAGCTAGCTTACCGGGCGCCTGCAGGTCAGCTGTACCATCGAGAGGGAAGCGCCTCTCCTCCAATCGTGTGCAGAGGGGAGGCTCGAATGCGATTCGGATTGGTGGAGACTAGTTGGGCTTCCTCACCCTCACCCTCCACCCTTGCATGTAGCTGTGGGTAGCATTAGCACAACCGCCGGGGAGGAAAATGGGAAACATAATTGTCGATTCCAAAATGAAATTGAACTGTTCTCTCAGAGCAACACATCGGGGGACTGTGGGCTATTGCAAGTTTACCCTGGAGAGTCAAGTGATTTGCCCAACCCCTGAGTGACTCTGACTCTCCTCCCCCCTGGATTGAGGGCCTGGTTTTCTCTGAGGGGAGAGAGAGACCCCTCAGGCACTGTCAAGAAGCCCGGCTATTGGTATTAACTGAAGGTAGATTTGTCTGACTGGTTTTCCACAATTTCCTCAGTTCATAAACGTGAACTAATACAGGGTTTATTAACACATGTTAATCGTGTTTACATTTTATAAACATGAACATAAACATAAATCACCTTTTCTCTATTTTGGTTTTTCCAGCCAAGAGCCATTTTCAGACCACGCCTATGTTTAAAAGCCTCAGGGATTCCTGTTCATACAAGTAGATTCTAATCTTCCTTATCATTGTAACCCTCACAATGCCCATAATGCAGCATGATTTACAACGTACCTTGGGCTTAAGTGAAGCCCTAAACCCCAGCTCTGTGGTGATGGCTAGCAGGGTAAGAAGTTTGTGTGTTATGTGCCTTTATGTGCATTATGACTGATTGAACTGATTGAAGGTTAGAGCAGAGACAGGGCAGTTTGACTTGATATGGGGGCCTCAGAATGCCTGGTCAACCAGTAAGGCACGCAGAGAAACTTCTTGCTTAATATAATATCACAAGTGTAGATATAGCCACGCAGATAGGCTACTTGAAAAAAACATTTGAACAGCGCACAAGATTTACTATTAATGTATGATGCTGAACTACAGAACTCGGGTTTTTTAAGGCAGGGCGTCATGATTGTTGACTGTGTGGTGTGAGGGGGGGTGACTTCCTGCCTTTGAAAGGGCGCATCCTCGCGTTTGAGACACAAACACGATTTGGTATTCGGAGGAGCAGCTTGGGTAGATTTAGCTGTCAGGGTAGATTTAGCTCTCAGTACAGAGCTCCACTAAGAGAAAAATCCTCAACATGTCAGTGATACCTACTCAGAATTGACTCTAAGGGCCATTAACTTTTTATTTTATTTTCATACGACAATACCTCAATGACAGCACACTTTTTCAACCAGACACTGAGAAATGAAGGACAGGCCCTTCAGACAGATCTTGTGAGATCGCCTCAATACACTTCATTAAACCCAGTTCGAAACTCGTCCTGTAGCCTAACTCTCCCTGACGGCTTTCAGCCATGAGATGGTCTTGAAGTTGTAAAATTGGGATGTTTCACTTCATAATCAAGAGGAACACAGAAGTGACCCCCCCCTCCCCAGCACCCAGTGTTAATATAATGCAGATTTCACCCATGCCTTTTCCAAAAACAAATCTGAAATGTCAGGACGTTTCTTGTGCCTTTAAGGCTAGGACATGACCTTACTTCAGCAGAAATGCCTCAGGTTGGAGAGTGAGAAACGTCTTTTCAGATCTACCACCCACTTATCAAGGGCGGGCTCTTGTTTTGGGCCAGAACTGTCCTCCTCTGCCTGAACTTGTGGATTCATACTGCAGCTATAAACATAGCCTGTACCAAACAATCACGCTTCGTAGAAAGAAAGTGAGAAGTTTGTGAGATGGAAAAAATTGCATTTCAACAAATATAATGACATTACGCTGACTCTGTAAGTGAGCCGTGGATGACATATCTCGATGGTAGGTGTAGTTCAGAGCGGAGGAAACACACCAGCCATTGGCGATGCTTATTCCTTTAAAACCAAAGGACACACATAAGAAAACGTATTTATTCTCCGGAATCTGAAACAAGAAGTAGCTGATTCTTAATAACTTAACCGAAGAGCCAGATCTCATTCCATTGCCTATAATAAACGTGGCTGGCCTGTCTAGTTCCTGTTCTAAATCATTCGTGGTTACTTCAAATGTGGTCTTTTTTCTAGAAATCCAATTTAGGCTCAATCAAGCCGTAGAACTTAACAGTGAACTTAGAAGGAAGAACTCAACAACGTCAGTACTGAACTTGTCTTTAGGCCACTGAGGCATGAACCCCATAAATCTGATGAGTCAACAACAACTTACTTTTTCAATATAAAGCTACACATTTCTGTATTAGGTCATCAACACCAATGTAGTTCCCTCAACTCAGAGAGGAACTGTTTACCACGAAACAATTTCAGCATGTAAATCTGTTGACACAATTTCTCTTCTGAGGTAAGTGCAATGCACACAGATATATGAGAATTTTTGTAGATCGATTTGGACTAGCCTACCTAACATAATCTGTCACAGGAAGTGATTTGTTGACTCCAGCATGTTATGGAAACAAAATACCCTTTGTGGCTACTGGTGCACACGTCAAGTCTAACTTTGGCACACCCTTAACATAAGCTTATTCTGTAATTATTTTATTTATTTTAACTGAATGAAAACACTCACACATATGCCTGGACCTTAACTACTAGTTAGGGGGGTTTTGTTCAACACAAAGACTTGTTGCTACAGACTACTGCAAGACTAAATGCCTGATATTATGTCTGGATATATTCTCCATCTAAAAACATTCATGGTACAGAGTTTACATTGAACCTGTAATTCTAACAGTAATTCTTGTTGAAAGGTAGATCCACTACAAAACAAACAAATATATAAGTTTGGACCTTCTAAACTGCTTGGTCAATATATATATATATATATATATATATATATATATATATATATAT
>JAOYSI010009062.1:0-11139 GCA_025775065.1 Hiodon alosoides | reverse complement strand
GTATAATGTAAATAAAAAGTACAAATTTAAATAGAGGATATCAATCATTCATATAATGTCAATCTTGTTTTCTTATTTATTTGTAGCTAAAATTACAGTGATTCTGTACACAGTACTGTGCAAAAGTCTTAGAGACATCTAAAACAATTTTGTAAAGCGAATATGCTTTCAAAAAGAATTAAAAGAAAATTTAAAATACAAAATAAATAATATAAAAGTGTACCATAAATATATAATCACCAAAAATTGAATAAATAAAATCAATATTTGGTCTGAACACCTCTTGCCTTTAAAACTGCATCAATTCTCTTGCAGTTTTCTCTCAATTAAGTTTTATAAGACATATAATCAGCAGGTAGATTGTTCCAAGCATCTTGGAGAACTTTCCACAGTTCTTCTATAGACTTTGTCTGACTCGCTTGCTTCTGTCTGTTTAGGTAATCTGGGATTACTCGATGATGTTGAGATCAGAGCTCTCTGGAGGCCATACCATCTGTTGTAGAACTCCTTGTTCATCTTTCGAAAAATTACTTTTTTCTACTGACACACTAATGCAGAAGACAAATAATTAACAACCTACATTTATGTAAAAAAGCTAAGGTGCCTAAGACTTTTGCACAGTAATGTATGTACTTAAACGTAGATGCTTCGTCAACTAAGTGGAACAAGAGCTCTTGCTCAAAACGTCCAAAACGTGTTTTTTTTTTTCATGTACAATATATCAATTGCTCTTTATGCTGTACATATACAATCTTTGCACTTACTCTACATGCACAGTCTGTCATAGACCTCCTGATCCCCTGCTGTGTGGCTTTCACTGTGTACAATACACGCCCCCCAGAACAGACTCTGAACAGTGAGATACAACGCTCTCCTCACAGATACACGCAAGAAACAGCGCAAGTTACCAATCATTAATGCAGGAGATAAAAATGTTCTCAGCACAGAGACAATTGCAGTTTAAAGCCATTAAAGCAGCATTGTAAACTATCAAGAAACACAAAACCCCTATAACTGAGCTATGGACAAGTGCGATCGCATCCTGTATGGCCATGATTTGGACACTACTGGTCATGATTTGCACACTGTTAGTTGTGACTTGCACAGTGCATGTCTTGATTTACACATGGTTGGACTATGTCAGGCAGCCTCTGTCAGGGAGCATCTGGAATTGTCAGTTTTTTTACAATCTGAAATGTTTTTTTTTTATTGTTTTTTTAAATTTTATGTAAATGACTGCAAACAACAAAAACATAAAAAAAATTTTTTTTAAATAATTTTATACTTTTTTTGGGACACAAAAAAGATATGAATTAAGTGTCGATAGACATATTCGGGGCATAGTAAATAAACCTTTTTAAGCATATGAATGCAGCCAGTTATTAGTGTTTGGTGCTCTAAATATTTATTTTTCTTGGTTGCTGACTTTTTTCTAGTTTTACCTAGAAAATACGTTTCGGTTTCAAGAACAGCTGACGATCTGCTTTTCTAAGCAACGGGACCTAATTCAAATTGTTTTCCGTGAATACCCAGTGGTATAAATTAACAGACTGTCTGACACAAGGAAGCTGAGGGCTTTTTTACAGCCTGGATTGGGCAAATCAAAGAAAATAAAATAAGCAGGACATAAAAAATAAAATACTACACTCTTGATGTTTGTAGTGTAATATGAGCTACCGAAACTGCTTAGAGTTTTCAGTCTAAAACAATACATGATCCAAACAGATCCCACAGACAATGTCTGTCTCACCTCGACAGAAAACACCAGGGAGTGGTCTCTGCTTTCGGGTCCCGAAAGCAAATGCAGTGTGTTCACTGAGAAATCAGTGTTGAAGTAGTAGTAGTAAAATGAGCCCTAACTGCGACTACCTCGCAGAATTGCCTTCCATCGAAGGGTAACAAGAACTAGGTGCAATGACACATAACCAATAAAACGTGCAAGGAAAAAAACTAATTTACAGCCTGTACAGAAATCAGTAGTAGTAGTGGTAGTAATAGCAGTATTAGCAGAGCAGCAGCAGTAGTAGCAGTATTAGCAGTATTAGCAGAGCAGCAGCAGTAGACCACTATTAACAGTATTAGTACAGCAGCAGCAGTAGACCAGTATTAGCAGTATTAGTACAGCAGCAGCAGTAGACTAGTATTAGCAGTATTAGTAGAGCAGCAGCAGCAGTAGACCAGAATTAGCAGTATTAGCAGAGCAGCAGCAGTAGTAGCAGCATTAGCAGTATTAGTACGGCAGCAGTAGTAGACCAGTATTGGCAGTATTAGCAGAGCAGCAGCAGTATTAGCAGTATTAGCAGAGCAGCAGCAGTAGACCAGTATCAGCAGCAGTAGTAGACCAGTATTGGCAGTATTAGCAGAGCAGCAGCAGTATTAGCAGTATTAGCAGTATTAGCAGAGCAGCAGCAGTAGACCAGTATTAGCAGTATTAGTACAGCAGCAGCAGTAGACCAGTATCAGCAGTATTAGTACAGCAGCAGCAGTAGACCAGTATTAGCAGTATTAGTACAGCAGCAGCAGTAGATTAGTATTAGCAGCATTAGTAGAGCAGCAGCAGCAGTAGACCAGTATTAACAGTATTAGTAGAGCAGCAGCAGCAGTAGACCAGTATTAGCAGTATTAGCAGAGCAGCAGCAGTAGTAGCAGTACTAGCAGTAGTAAAAGTAGTGAGAATGGTAGAAGTAGCAATAGATATTGCAGCAGTAGTATTCCTTGCTGTTAGGGTTGTAGGTGTTTCTGGCCTCTTGTAAATGTATTGAGCCTTTGAAGCATAATAATAAATGAACCCATGATTTATTTTAATTGATCACTCAGAATCAAAACAATACCTTGCATGTAACAGGAAATGGCATTTTATCAAAGTTTCCCTACATAATCCACTGATTGCCAAATAATGTCATGAAGAGACCTTTGTTAATGGTTTGGAAGTTCTTTGTGTCTCAATTCTCCCTTTGGAAGGCAGTGCTAATATCGCCAGACTCTTTCCAGCCAGTCCCACACTTTGAAGCAGCACATTATAATTGGACTTTGTAGGCCTGCACCCAGCATGGAAGAGAGAGGCACAACATACGGGTGAGACAGTGAGACTCATATGCCTTTTCCAGCACTCTGGTTCCCAAGTTACAAGGCACATGCTGAACTTCTGGGTATTCAGTAAATTTGTTTCTACTTTTACAAAAACAGGCATAAATACTTCATGTATTATCCATTTAGAAATACATACCCTCTGTGCTCAGTTTATTATGTTCACTCATCTAATACTGGGCAAAACCCCTCTTTGCTTCCAGAACAACCTGAATTCTTCGGGGCATGGATTCTATAAGGAGTTGGAAATGTTCCTCAGAAATGTAGGTCCATGCTGACCTGATTGCATCACTTAGTTGCTGCTGATTGGATAGAGGTACATTCATGCTGCGAACAGCCCTTTCCACCTCATTCTAAAGATGGTTTGAGGTCTAGGGACTGCGCAGACCACTCAAGTAAACAGAACTTGCTGTCATGTTCCTGGAACAATTCTGAGTCAATACGTGTTTTGTGGCATGGTGCATTATCCTGCTGGAAGTATCCATGGAATGAAGTACAATTTGTGTGTTCCAACATATAATTTTTTAAACCACAGTTGTGCCATTATTCGCCTGTTTGTGGCATGCCTATTAGCTTGCGCAGTTCTTACCATTCTCATTTGTCATTGCATTCTCTTTCTCATCAACAAGCTGTCTTTGGCTGCAGGACTGTTGCTGACTGTGTGTTTTTTGTTTGTCGCACCATTCTCAGTACACACTAGCCACTGTCGTGTGTGAAAAGCCAAGGAGGGTAGCCATGCCTGAGATACTGGTACTGGCTCATTTTAACTTTTTCCCATTCAAACATTCAATCAAACAGTATCTGAATGCCTCATAGCCTGTCTGCCTGCTTTACATAGCAAGCCGCGGCCAAGTGACTCACTGTCTGTAGGAGTGGTTCATTTTTGTGAACAGTGTGGTGTAGCTTAAAAACTGGTCCTTGAGTGTTTATATGTGATTATTTTCCAGGCAATGAATAAAATCCGTGTCTAGCCATGCTCCAATAGAATGCAGTTGGTGGAATACATACGTAAATTGCACAAAGAACACAAATTCAGCTTTTGATTAGACCAAACTTCTAAATGCATTTCTTCTAATTGTATGAAAGTACGGTCATGAAGTCAGGGCTTCCAGTTATTTCTTAGGCATGTAACAGAATAAAAAAACAGAAAGGCACAGAAACACCAATCCACCACAACTGAAATTCAACTTCTACTTCATTTTATCCAGAGGAGAGCATGTTGCCAGCCGCTTCACACATACAGGATTGACTCAAGCAAGGTTCAAAACCCTTTTCCAAAGGGTAGAGCTCCGGTGGCCCCCTGGGACTTGAATCTGTGACCTGCCATTTATGATCTACCATATGAGTAAACCCTCAACCTAACCCTCCACATGGCACCACTAACACAAAATGGAGGCACCATTCAGACTCATTTTACAAAGCAAGTTTTCATCATATTTTAGTGGGAAAACATGTGTGTGCATTTGCTTAAGGATGAAAACTTTTTTTTAAAAAATAATGCAGTCATAAGGTCCTTTTCCCTGAAAGATTCAGCTATATCCTTTTCTGGGCCTGAACACATGTAAATTAAACATGAGCCTTATAGAGCTTCTCCCTTTAAGCCTCAGATTCCCATCTCAGGATTAAGAGAAGCTTCAGGGTTTTCTCATGCTCTTCCATTGTTCATACGGCATGAAAGAATATACATGCTTGTCATATCAGCTTTTATCTAAAGTGCAATCCGCAGCAAAATTCACGTCTATCCAAGTTTGATTCTTACAAGAAAATGATTCTCAGTTGTCTTGACTTTAATCACGTCTAACACAGATCATGATCGTGCCAAATTATTTCCCAATAGTTTTTTCCACAGAATGTTTAAACCGGGGCACTATAGTGTGCCTTCCATCAATAGCGACGGTTTATTCTTACATCAGAAACGTTAAGTACTATCTTACCATCCTCTATCTGACAGCAGAATCATCTTTTTTGCACGTTTTTATCAACCTAAAGAGGATAACATTCAGATAGTATTATCTTACGTTACCTCACGTGGCCGACCAGAAAGTGATAGGTTCCCCCTTTATAGTTGGGTTCGTCTCAAAGTTTCTTCCTCCTTATCCCATCATAGAGTCTCTCCTGGCTACCATCTCTGTGGTTTGTTTTCAGGGGGGTCAAGACTGTAAATGTTTTAGATGCAAGGCTCATGTTTTTGTGACAATTGTTTTTTCACCTTTCCACTATAATGTTAAATACTTTCAACTGTATTAGCTGTAATGCCTTTTATTACCATGACTGTCAATATTAGCTATTAAGAAAATGAACATAATGCAGGGAGAAGAGAATAATAAGGAATTCTAATTTTTTATTATAAATTTAAGGAATAGGGAAGAAATTGCCCCTTGTTTCTGTGTTTTTTTCCAGACTACTTTACTGTCCAAAAGTTTTTATATCAGTCGCATTTAAACTTTCGCTGTTTCTCGACTCCTGCATTTGCTGTCTTCGCATCGGTCTCTAGCATTAAAAGTTGAATGTCGGACACCAGAAGAGTTCTGCAGCACAGTTGTGTCTCTTGGTGATATATCACAAGCGGTGGCACCAAGTCAAAAGGGCACATAAATGTATAATTCACTCATATCCAGGGACTGGTCTCTCTACATCACCAGAACACCAAGGGGTAAACCGGTCAAGTGTGTTTAAAACTGAATGGGATCTGAGAGGTGGAAAAGAAGTACAGGCTGTGTTCAGAGGTCAGAATTGACAAGAGCATTTACATCCTTTTCTCTGAGTGAAACTGATGTTCGTGTTTGTGGACTTGCTAATAATATACTACTGTGGGATGCGAACATTATTTTTTTACATCCTTACACTAATTAATTGAATCAGGTGTAACATCCACTCGTTGCTAATTTAACCTTCTTCCTTCAATCTCACCCAGCTCTGATTTCTCATAATGCTGTCTGGGTAACCAAACACAAGTGATGTGCTAAAATTATTCAGCATGAATAAAAACATTTTTTTTTAAACTGTTTTCTTTATATTGGTTTCTTTAAAATGTTGCCGGTGGTGTTGTAATGACTTTTATGGTTCGCTCGACTGCAGGAAGACATATCATCACAAACCCCACCAGGCCCAGATCTCAGGTTAAACCACTGTGTCAGTGCCTTTAAATTAAATTCATGCTTCATACCACAGTAGTGCCCATCGGAGCACATCGATTTAACTACGGGGTCAGGATAAGCATTATCCCATTATCATATTCATAACCTCAGAGCATGTACATGCCATCACAATATCAAAATATTTGTCTAGAAACATTCACATTGAACAAAAAACCTAAAATTCTGGCGTGAATGTGATAAAACTGCAGGGAAAAAAAAGTGTTATAACATTCCTTAAAAAAAAAGGATGGTCATACCAGTTGTGCGAAGCGTTAATAAAGAGTACAATGAAATTACTTCCAATGAGGATGGGGGTCGTGGTATGCCAAGAGTGGAATGCTACCATTATGCCTTTTCTAAACATATATTGCAGAAGCTCCAGGGTGGGTCTCAATTAAACGGGATCTTACGGAACATTTTCCCATTCAGGCTTTTATATCTCAAACGGGAAGAAATCCCATTTAGAAACCCACTGCTAGCTCATGCGAGGGAAACATGGAGAGTAGCACACCAGATCACGGGATCGAAGCCTTCCTTCACTAAAAAGTCATCACTTTGGCATAACAAACTGTTAAAAGTGGGCAAAAAAACTCTTTGTTGGAAGACATGGGCAGAGGAGAGAATTATCTTTATTTAAGATGTGTTTGAGGATGACAACTTTATATAATTTGACCAGATAAGCACTAAGTATCAAATTCTGAAAACCGAGTTTTGGAAATATCTTTAATTGAGAAGCTGCATAACATCAACACAAAGAAAATTCTCAGAAGAGCTTGGGAAGAGGATCTTGAAGGGGATATATTCAAAGAGATGTGGAAGGATCAATTGTTGGGTCATGGTGTAAGACATCAAGGGAAGGGCAGACTCGGTTTATTACTTATATGATCATTCACAGGGGTTACTGGTATTCCCTGTAAGGTGGCGGGACTAGAACTGCGCGATTCGGATGTATGCTAGAGATGTGATAGGAACAGAGGCACACTCATTCGCATGTTGTATGAATGCCACCTGACTGAGAATTTATAGGAAAATATTATACACTTCCTTAACAAAGTACTTGGTCCTGTGCTAGCAAGGAGCCCTTGCTCTGCATGCTCTGTATTTTGGGCATAATACCAGAAGGAGTGGGATTAACAAACCTACAGATCCTATGGTGTAGATTGACACTTACCACCGGTTGTAGGATTGTGCTCAGACACTGGAAAACAAAACACATCATTCCTTTTAACGAGTGGTGTAGCAAAATGACCAAGAGGGCCAACTGCGAACTAGTCATTTTTAAACTGAATAACAGACAGGAGATATTTTGAAGAATATGGGGTCGCTATATGAATACAATACGGAATGGCTAACCAGGGGGAAGTTGATTATGTTACTGTCTCTAATATGCTAATGTTGAGAACTGTGAGAGATGCCATTTTTCTATTGAACTGTATGGAGTCGTTTGGCAAGTGAGGCGTGCTCAGTATGTGGGAGGGATGATTATCCTATTTGGATACATTTGATAGTAATGTAAAGTAATGTTTGCTCTGGTATGTTATTCTTGGGTTTGTGAGATGCAGTTAAGTGCTTATCTATTCTTACCTTGGCCGTAACCGTCATTTTGACACAATAATTATAATTATATTTATATTTCTCATTTACACTATTGTCATGGTGATATGGGAGTGATGGTTCTAATTTGGGTGATGCTGTTTATCCTGTGTTTCCCCTTTTTTTTGTTATGTATTTGTTTTACAGTTTTACTGTTATGGTTATTTTTTTCTGGTTATGTACTGTTCTATGTGATATTTGTTTCTTGAAAAATAATAAAAAAGAGTGAATGGTAAATATTAAATAAAAACTTAAATGATAGCCCTAGGCCCTAAGAATCTCCCCAACGCCATGACAGACTTCTGTTTTTATCGCTACTCAGTGCCTGTCAATTTACTTGTGAAGAACCTCGGGGGTCCCAATTTCCCCAAATTTCTAATTTAAATACCATAGATATATTGTGAAATAGACTACTTTAAAGCCCTTTTCTCAGGCAGCCCTCCACCTTGACTAAACCTTCACAAATTTCACAAAATGCGCAAAATCACAAAATCTTAACCAAAGCAAAGAAGTTGTCTGCATCACACCAATCTTAACATAACTAGTTCCCTTTAAAGCGTCAAAGGTATAACATCTTACTTGAAAGGGATGAAATGGGCTTTGTCTACATATTTAAAATAGTCCTTCACAATCCAGTCTTCTTTGAAATTCTGTCTTCTGATTCTGTTGGAATCAGACTCAATCTCAGGATTTAAATCCAGATTTAAAACGTACTTGTTTAGAACACACCTGTTCAGTTGTATATCACATAATTTGCATGCTACTGTAGTTTATTTCAACTGAGGGAGCATGCAAATTCACATATTCTTCCTCTCGTTGTTTTTCAGTTTCCAACAATATTTTGCTTTCTCTTTGCTTTTCTCTCTCGGGAGAAGGAGGACAAGAGGTTCCTGTAAAGTGAAGTAGCAAACATCAAGAATCAAGAATAGAGAATGGGCCTCCTGTGGTGTAATGAGAGTTATCTCACCAGCTATCCATCTACCAACTCAGCAGTTTATGGAACATCTTTATTATCCAATATATGCTACGTGTTGGCCATCATGCTGCTTTCCAGGAATTCAGGAACTGCCTCTGGGGTGAAATAATCAGTTTCCAGCTTTTTGCAGACTGGGTTTTCTGATTTTGTAATTTCCTCTGGATTGTAATAATGTACCGTAAGAATTTAATAATTGATTAATTACCTTTTTTAAAATAAATAATCAATTTAAAACGACATGTGTTTGGCAGCAATTCATATAAAAAATGTGTATAACAAGTGTGGCATCATGGACATGAAAAAATTATATGTGGACATTAAGATATGCATTTTAGTATCACTGATGATTGGTGGGTGTTGTAGATAGCGTGAGAGACAAAGGAGCTAAAAGTTTTAATTAAATTTTTCATGAACAAATTCGCAAAAGGCTTTCAATCAGTAGAGCAGGGTGAGTAAAAAGGCCCGAGACACTAAGGTACGGTAATTGGTTTGCATATCTGTCGTTAATCATAAGACAATCTCAGTTATAATGGTGCTGCTTGATGGTAATAATAAAGACAGTTCCCTTGTTCCCAAAATGTTAAAATAACACCATTTATGGGTGGTTTCACTCAGACTGGATCCTCTGTTGACAGATAACCTACTTCAAATGATATATTTTGATTGAATCATTTGCAGCATGCTTTTTCCACAGTGCATGTCTCAACAGCTACAAGTTGCTCTGACTTCCACCGGTTAGATCCTGCTGACTATAGATATAGCTATAATGTTCATAAAACCCTGGTGCCCCTTTCACTGTATATTTAAAACCCAGATGAATAAAAATAATGACATTTGGCAGTGACAATAATACTACATTTCAAATGATATTGTGAGTGACTGAGCAAACCATTGGTCACAGCAACAAGCCATGAATGAACCCAGTGGTGCGCAGATGATACAAAATCATTTTCCACAGTACCACAATAGACTTTGTACATCATATTTTTATTATTCGACATACACCTTTAGAAGGTACAAAGAAAGAAGCACATGCTCTCGTCCTTGGAGATTGTATCTATTTTCTTGGTAAGCAATAATTTGTTTCCATGGAAACTAGGCAACACCAGTGTTGTGTGGGGTTGCAGACGGTAAACTGTATAAGGATAAGTTTAAAAAGATGTACAGCTTGTATGCAGAAATAATTATTATTTTTTTTAAACAAGGCCATATTTATAAAGCCAGTGTAGCTTTATAAAAATAATTTCTGAATTTCTGAACTTAATTAAACGATCTGAAATATGTATTTGTGTGGTAAATAAAACAACTTGTTTTTTTTAAACGTATTTTTAAATACCATTTCATTTGAAAAATTAAAAAAACAAGCGTGAAGCTTGACGATACCCTCAACATTGGGTAATAAATTCCTCTCTCATCCGCCCTCACTGACAACTCCAGCTGTGTCTTCCTGTCCAAATAAATGCCAGAATTTAGTCATGAGTACTTTGCACAGGGCAGAAGGCGCAGCTGACCGCCTCAGAAAGGACAATAAGCCACGCATCGTCCTGGGTTACAACGGAAACAAGAGAGGAGTGGAGAGTTTGGACATGGTCACTGAGATGTAGTGTTGTGATCGGATGGTGGCCCACTGGCCTTTAGTCCTTTGCCATATATTCGATGTGTCTCTGAATACAATGCATTAGTGCTTCCGTTTGAAATCAACACTTAATGGAACATAGGGAAATGTCTCAAGAGGAGGACATTTCTTCCAAAGCTGGGCCGCGCCTTCCCAGAGAACCAACACAATCATATCATGACAGCGAAAATGAACTAGGCAAGTAAAACATAGTCAAGTTCTAGGAAGATATGGTCTAATAAAAGATTTGCCTATTGTGCCCATCGTTGCAAATATAGATATATATATGTTCTTTTGATAGTTGTTTGTCCTAAGGTAAATGTGGTCTGTATGGAACACAAAATATAAAAAAAAAGATAAGTAATGAGTTGATGTAAAACACACTGTTGGGGGGAGTAACATTCAAATGTTGTATTTCGTTGTGATTCATTGTCCCCAACATCACAACCGTACCAAAATGATTAACATGATAGAAGGCTTAAATGCAATAATAGCATTTCAGTTTCCTGGTACATGCACTTTGTGGTGTATCAGGGAAGCTCATGGCACTTCACTTACAAATCATAACTTAAAAGGTGAATGGCATTTATTCCCTGATTCACAGATAGGGACCCAGCAAATTGTTGATGTTAATAAAAACAGACCTTGATCTCTTCATAATGACCGACTTGGAGCTCATCATAATGACCGACCTGGAGCTCATCATAATGACCGACCTGGTGCTCATCTTA
>JAOYSI010009061.1:0-11140 GCA_025775065.1 Hiodon alosoides | reverse complement strand
CCGTGTTGGTGACCTCCCTCACCGTGTTGGTGACCGCCCTCATTGTAATTGTGACCGCCCTCACCGTGTTGGTGACCGCCCTCACCGTGTTGGTGACCACCCTCACCGTGTTGGTGACCGCCCTCACCGTGTTGGTGACCGTCTCAGGTTTGGTTTTTAATCGTTCTTGAAAAAGAAAATTCTGCTTCCCTTTGTTTCTTTTTTCCTGTTTAAGGGCAGCTTTCATCCTCTGGAGAATTTTCCTCCTGAACGTCTGAAATGCTTTGCTCTTGATGTCATCTACAAAAGGAAACCGAATTACCTGCAGTTACAGTCCCGTCTGTAAAAGCCTCTTGGAAAGGTGAGGGATCTGTTCCTGAGGTGTAGGTGCTGTTTAATCCTGAACGGCGTGGAGTGTGGGGGTGTGGACACTGTGTGAGTGTGTGGAGTGTGGGGGTGTGGACACTGTGTGAGTGTGTAGAGTGTGGGGGTGTAGACACTGTGTGTGATGCCTCAGTGACTCGTGTGAAGCAAGCATCTGAACAGTCATCCTGAGAAGTGTGAATGAATCTGTCTTATTAAAAAGCGCTAGTGTAATAAAGGGTCTCTCTTTATGAGTGGACAAGGAACGCAGAGCACGGTCTACATCCTCTTTCACAGAGGTCAGAGGTTACACCCCAGGGTTTTGGCGGGCAGACACTTTCGTTTCCCTTTGTCTGGTGGAGCGCTTCCTGCCACAGACTCCCGTGATGGCAGTTCTCAGGTGCAGGTGCTTGCCTGTTATCCCTGCTGTAAACTCTCATTCACCCAGCAAATGGCCAGAATACTGTGGCCGTCAGTCACGGATTGAGTAATCTCACCTTCTGATCGCTGCGTTTCTGACACGCCACTCAAACTGTGTCTGCCTCGCTAAGACGTGCGTGCGCCCCAGAGGTTTTCAATGTAATCCAGAAGATTGTGTAGGCATAGTTTGTGTTTCAAATTCCAGTAGTCATATCAGCCAAACCATTAGCAGAGATTCCCTATTCCTCACTGGGTTAAAGGCAGCTTCTCACTCATTTCACCAGATGCATGTTTTTATTTTTTTATTCTTTTAAGAAACTAAAAAAAAGTCCTCAACAATCGTCCTCACATACAATTATACAATATGAATAATCATGCCTGCTCCCACAATGCACCCCTCCCTCCCCCTTGTAGTAACAGTCCAATCCATTACCTGCTTCAGTGAACCGTTCTGTTGCTAATGTGCAGGGCTCTCAGCCCCTAGGAGATGGAAATACCTGCCCTCTTTCCAGCCTCCCATTAATTATGGTTATCATTAATATATGTATGGCTAATGAGGAAATTTGCTTGTCAAGCATTCCAGGCCAGTCGCTTAAATCCCAGATCAATTGATAACGTTGAGAGCGGCGTGGCTGGGAATAGGAGCCTGCGTTCACACAGGCGGTCGGGGCCAATGCGGTGGCCATTCTCTGCTCTGATGTGGAGTTGAGAGGGGCCTGGCATTACAATGAGTCAGAAGTAACAAGCATAAGACCGTCCAGCATGGTAATTAGCTGCTGCTAGTAGAGAGTTTATGGGCCAGCGTCGGAATGGCTGCCTGTTTCGCTCAGACGCCAGCCCTGTTTATTTTTCATCAGTGAGTAATTGAGTTCTGCCTGTTGATCCACGCAACCCTGGGTGATACTGCCGCCGTTCCCCAACTGTCTGATGTCCCCAAACACCAAAGATGTCAAGCACTGGGGTGGGGTCTTCTTGCGAATGATCAGCAGACACTTTTTTCCCTGTCTTCGAAGCTGGACCTTTTGCATGGTATAAAGGCTCCACTTGGCCGTTCCTTAGAAGGCAGAGGAACATAAACGGCTAAGTGTTGAACATACGTCACTGTTATGTGGTTAAATAGCACCCTGCCGCTTCTGTGTGGTGTGAAACACTCAGGAATTATCTCAGCGTTACCAACAGCAGGGTCTCCTTCTGACCTCAAAATTCAGCAAAATTCTGGCCTTTTCCCCACTTTTCAAAAGGTGCCGGGCCACGTGCTGTCACTGATACCGCCTAACACGCGCGCCTAACACACACGCCTAACACTGTCACTGATACCGCCTCATAGCCACCACTTGTCATCGCTGTTATAATCCGCTTATCAGTGGCAGTAGTGGCGAGACCGGCGTTACGTTTAAAAGGGCGTTTCACTGCACGGCGCACACTTGCGCTTGAACACTTGAACTCGTGCGCCTAACACGTGCGCCTAACACGTGCGCCTAACACGCAGCTTTTTCTCCTTCCCAAGGCATCGATTTTGTTGTGTTGAGAGCAGGGGTAATATCTCTGACCGTAAGTTATTTTCACACCCGGTCCCCGTGCACAAGGACGTGCCATCTGTGTAGTGTGAGAATTAGCTCTGCCTTCGGTGCTAAACTCAAATAGCTGCTATTGAGTAGGTTTCCCTACGGTATCAACACTTTTAGCAATGCAGTTCATTGATTGTCCTTGAGATCAAATCGTTGGTTTTAAACGGACTGTCAGTTTGGGAAAACAACAACAAAACAAAAAGCTTCTGGTGATGCTCAGCAAATCAGCGATGGCACAAGAGTAAATATTAGTTTGAACTCGCTCTTCTTCTTCCACCATAAGGGTGAGGAGAAGGCAGAAAATGAGCTGGAGCGGCTCTGCAGAGCGCAGGTCTTGGGCTCAGGGCAAGATCAGGGAAAGGGTTACTGTTGTGTGCCAGTTCTCTGAGAGACACTTTTAACAGAAGCTGGCGAAGGAGCTGTTGGGTTGGCTAAGCAGCACGCAGGCCTGGCTGGGCTCCACCACGGTGCTCCACCACAGCCTGGTCAACTGAAACAAGGTCCTTCCCATTGTCAGGGGAGGAAATGAGTCGGGTGTGCAGACACCCCGGACATCGCTCGGCTACACCCCGGGCGTGGCTTGGGTGTTGTGGTTGTGTTTGTTGTTTATTGTTAGCGTGCTTGTTGTTATTGTTAGCGTGTTTGTTGTTGTTGTTGTTGTTGTTGTTGTTGTTGTTGTTGTTGTTGTTGTGGTTGTGTTTGTTGTTGTTAGTGTGTTTGTTGTTGTTAGCATGTTTGTTGTTGTTGTTAGTGTGTTTGTTGTTGTTGTTAGTGTGTTTGTTGTTGTTGTTAGCGTGTTTGTTGTTGTTAGCGTGTTTGTTGTTGTTAGTGTGTTTGTTGTTGTTGTTAGCATGTTTGTTGTTGTTGTTAGTGTGTTTGTTGTTGTTGTTAGCGTGTTTGTTGTTGTTGTTGTTGTTGTTGTTGTTGTGGTTGTGTTTGTTGTTGTTGTTAGCGTGTTTGTTGTTTTTGTGGTTGTGTTTGTTGTTGTTAGTGTGTTTGTTGTTGTTAGTGTGTTTGTTGTTGTTGTTGTTGTGGTTGTGTTTGTTGTTGTTGTTAGCGTGTTTGTTGTTGTTAGTGTGTTTGTTGTTGTTGTTAGCATGTTTGTTGTTGTTGTTAGTGTGTTTGTTGTTGTTGTTAGCGTGTTTGTTGTTGTGGTTGTGTTTGTTGTTGTTGTTAGCGTGTTTGTTGTTGTTGTTGTTAGCGTGTTTGTTGTTGTGGTTGTGTTTGTTGTTTTTGTTAGCGTGTTTGTTGTTGTTGTTGTTAGCGTGTTTGTTGTTGTGGTTGTGTTTGTTGTTGTTGTTGTTAGCGTGTTTGTTGTTGTGGTTGTGTTTGTTGTTTTTGTTAGCGTGTTTGTTGTTGTTGTTGTTAGCGTGTTTGTTGTTGTGGTTGTGTTTGTTGTTGTTGTTAGCGTGTTTGTTGTTGCTAGCATGTTTGTGGTTGTGTTTGTTGTTGTTGTTAGCGTGTTTGTTGTTGTTAGTGGGTTTGTTGTTGTTGTGGTTGTATTTGTTGTTGTTGTTAGCGTGTTTGTTGTTGTTGTGTTTGTGTTTGTTGTTGTTGTTGTTGTTGTTGTTGTTGTGTTTGCACAAGATGTCCGTTGTTTGAGAAGATATCCTGTGAACAACCATTTTAACGTTTTTGTGGCTACCCTTTGATAACAGCAGAGACCTGCATATAGCCAATGTGTGACCTGAAGCCAGCAAGTCTTCTGCCCGCAGAGAGTATTTTATATTTCATGACTCTGGGTGTCCTATCAGAGCAGATTCCCTGCACTTTCTGCTCTGCATCTGGTTGACATTCCAGGGGAAAAGAGTTCTGATAAGCTGCAGTTTCCTCCTCCAGCAGGATATTCCCAAGTCCTTCAGGGTTTCCTGATGAGACGTGATAGTGATAGCGGGGGAACATTTTCAGGCCTTGGTCTCGCCGGCGTTCACCACAGGCACCGGTGTGTGCTGGATAGTTCCATCCCAGCTCCCAGGTTCATGTTCCCACGAGGGTGCTGTTACTCGTCACGCATACATTTGAAACGTAAAAAGTTCTTATATGTCACTAAATATAATAATGAATGGGAAGTGTAGCTGTGGTGAGCAAAGAAGGAAATGGTTGCTATGGTCGCTACCTCAGGGCACGCATGACAAGTTACACAACTAAACTCAGGAACCATTTGCTAAGTGTGACCTTTATAGCAGTTTAGCCTTAAAACGGGAAAAAAGTTTCATTGGGTTGCCTTTAGGCCATGTTTGAAACAGATGCCCTAAAGGACCCTTGCGTGAACCTTGACCGGGACCGAGGTGCTTGTCATACTTTTCCCCACAGCTCAACGCTCTAAAAGAGAGAGGACCCGGTAGTGTTGAGTTAGGGGTCGTCAGGGAAACGGAGGCAGTCCAGGCTGTAGTCATGTGTAGCCATCTCGGGACTTCCTGTGACGGCCTATCACATTCGGTAAGGCTTCACTGCGCGCCACCCGGTACAGGCATGTGTCACATGTCTCTAGAGAGGCCCAGATAAATATTGTTACTTTCTCTGTTGTTTTCCCCCCCTCAGTCTGTAACTAATGTGGGTCTGGCATGCAGACGTAGAGCCGTTCTGTAGCCCAAGGCCTGCTGAGGCACCAGCGTGTGGTGGGAAGAAATTTAGACCCAAACTGGAAGGGTTAAGTCCTGGAATATGTAATGTAGTTTTTGTTCATGCGCCCGTGGAAAACCTTTTCTGAGAGTGAAGAGGTAAAACCAACAGTGTGAACACACAGTCTCTATTTTGTCTGTGATGGCGGAGAGGGATTGTGTGCGATTTTTTTTTTAGAAGCAATAATCTCTAGCAGTAATGGAGAAAATGCTATCCGTGTTGACTCTGAATTGTACCAGTATGACAGGCGTTCCTGGGTTTGGGACCACTTTTCCAAGGGTCTTTGGACTGGGAATCTGGCAGAGATATCTGTGCAAACAGGGTCAAAGAATTCCCCCTTCCTGTTCATCACACGAGTCGACCAGAAATGTCAAGATACAGAGAGGAATTTCCATGTCAGATTTGTCTTGGAAAGGCAAACAAATGTGTTTTTTTTATATGTAGAGGATTAGACCGGTCCATTCCCTTGGCTTTGGCCCAAAGGATCATGAAAATAAGCTGTCCCTGGTGTCAAACACAAGCAGTTTTGAGACTTCAAACATGTACTCCTTCAGCTTACTACCAAATACTGATACTGTAATACTGCTTTTTTACTTAACAACTAGGTATTCGTTTAACTAAAAGGCAACAAACATTTTTTTTAAATATATAAATATATTTTATGTTCTTTTTAATTAGCACCTGCGAGCTGTTTCTCATTAACACCATCTGCCTTAAAATCTTTCTGGTTTTCTAATTAGGAAAAGTGGTAGCAGATTAGATTTGTGCTTTGATCAAAGGTCAGGTAACGGTTCTTAACGCGACCGTACGTTTTAGCTCCATTTGTGTGTATGACAATGTGTGAGTACCCTAGGTGTGTGTCTTTGGAAAGCTATTTTCTACAACATTGAAATGGCTTTCAATATTCAGAATTTGCATCTAATCTGTTCTTTTATCATGTTTAAATGAATGTATAAGTTAAATGTGTCTGTTGTCCCTGAAAGAGTTTTCGCTGTCAGATGTGACACAGAGACGGCGGGATTCACCCGTCTTCAATCTTGCCCGTTTTACCAGTGTATTTGTTTCAATCCCGTCTGCTCACACCCCGTTTCGGTAACTAGTCTCGAGATGTTTTTAATTATTCACCTGAAAAGCGCAGAAATCTTTAAAATATTATTTAAAGGTATTCTCCACTGCTGGATAGATTAACACACGCACACATGTAAGAGTGGCATGTACTATTTCACCAACTGCAAAGTTTGTGCTTTTGGAGGACGTCACACTAAGGATTGTCCTGTCAGATGCACGATTGTCCTGTTAGATGCACGACTGTCCTGTCAGATGCACGACTGTCCTGTCAGATGCACGACTGTCCTGTTAGATGCACGACTGTCCTGTTAGATGCACGATTGTCCTGTAAGATGCACGACTGTCCTGTTAGATGCACGACTGTCCTGTTAGATGCACGATTGTCCTGTCAGATGCACGATTGTCCTGTCAGATGCACGATTGTCCTTTAAGATGACGATTGTCCTGTCAGATGCACGATTGTCCTGTAAGATGCACAATTGTCCTGTCAGATGCACGATTGTCCTTTAAGATGACGATTGTCCTGTAAGATGCACAATTGTCTTGTTAGATGTTAGATCAATTTTAAACGGACGCACAAAAACTATGCACAACATTTTAGCAGGCAAAAAATAAACTTAAAAATTTTTGTCTGCTTTATTCAGCTTATTTGATGAAGTTTAGTGATCTGAAATATATGAGGGGCGAATGAGAAATTGTATGGCATTGAGATTTTTCTGGAAAGATATAATTTTAACTTTTTAAATTTAATTTTTAATCACCTCCCAACGTAAGCTACTAATTCCAGTGACTGACCAGATTTTTAATTCCTCCTGTCAGAAGAAATGTTTTGACAATTGTGAGTGTGTGTATGTATTTATAAATAGCTTTAAAGGCAAAAGAATACCGAGAAAGTCCTTTATTTAGGAAGATAGCCTGCGTTATATGGCATTGATATGGCACTGATATGGAATTATGGGATCGAAAGCAGGAAGGGGCAGGCTAACCATTCAGATTCATTAGCCATTTACTCCCAACCCTGTATTGTGGACCTGTCTGGATATTTCAAAATTTATGCTGAATTTCACAGAATGCCTTAGTACATTTAGCTTTTTTTTGTGTAAATTTATTGTAAATTATAGATGTTAACTGATAAAATGATGTAAAGATTTGTTTTTGAAAGGGGATTTAGTCTCTGGGAAATCACAGTTCTGGCACTGAAAGAACCGCTGAAAGCCGTGTTTGGGAGATAACTGAGACAGGCCAGACAGGCGAGAAAACGACAGAATTTAATAAAGTCCAACAAGGCAGAAAGGCGCTTTCTCTCGCTCTCTTTTATACGTCTCTGTCCCGGCTTTTATCTCCAGCTGGATACATTGACGAGGGAAAGAGCCGTCTTTTTGGGAATGTTGACTGAGGGTGGCCAGCATCTGTGCAAACGGTCTCAGACTGTGTCCTCTGCACAGCCGGTCTGTGCCTGGCCTATGAAATTGGCTGGGGGCTGATCAAATGCTGCCTCTGACAGTGTGTGTGTGTTTTTTTTTTTAAGTTCTTATTTTTGGGCCACTCCTAACAACAATATTCCTGAACTGATTCTCATCCTTTGATTTTTATATAATTTTCAAAATTCCACTTAACTGTATATGTAGCCTAAATAATACATTTTCAATTAAACTTTATTGCTGGTATTTACAATAACAGAAGGCCGTTTCAATGTAACTCTTTTGCTGGTATTTACAGTAACAGAATGCTGTTTCAATGTAACTCTTTTGCTGGTATTTACAGTAACAGAATGATGTTTAAATGTAACTCTTTTGCTGGTATTTACAGTAACAGAATGATGTTTAAATGTAACTCTTTTGCTGGTATTTACAATAACAGAAGGTGGTTTTCTGAACTTATATGCAGATATTTACAATAACAAAATGCTGTTTCAATGTAATTTTATTGCTTGCATTTAGAATAACAGAATACTTTTTTCTCTACTTTTTTGCTGGTATTTACAATAACAGAAGGCAGTTTCAATGAAACTTTATTGCTGGTATTTACAGTAACAGAATGCTGTTTCAATGTAACTCTTTTGATTTTATTTACAATAAGAGAAGGCTGTTTTCTGAACGTTTCTGCTGATATTTACAATATCAGAATGCTGTTTCAATGTAAATTTATTGCTGGTATTTACAGTAACAGAATGCTATTTCAATGTAACTTTATTGCTGGTATTTACAATAACAGAAGGCTTTTTCAATGAAACTTTATTGCTGGTATTTACATTAACAGAAGGCTTTTTCAGTGCTGGTTTTTACAATAATAGAAGGCAGGTTTTTTTTACTTTTTTTTCTGCTGGTATTTACAATAACAGAATGCTGTTTTCTTTAGTTTTTTAGTGTCATAAGCCATGGTGCCTGTAGTCATTCCAGCACTTAGGCGTCGTATTGTGAGTGAATCAACCCACAAGCCACCATGGAGATTGCACTTAAATACCCTGAACAGGGTTGAAAAGTGGAACCAGCATTGTTCTCTGATAGACACATTCAAATAGGCAAATCTGCTTTCTTTTTTATTCTGGTATTATGTCAGTAGCCCTATCTACTCCATTGGACATCAGTGAATGATTTCCTGCCTGTATTTCATTTATGAACAGTGTCTTCTGAATCTCCGTAGGGATGCCAATTACTCAGAAGTATAGGGAAATAATTGTGATTTGCAGATAAAATGTACTTTGTGACCAAAGTCAAGCTGGGAAATTGTACAGAGAGCTGTAATTTTCCACTTAAATGTGACAAGTGGACACAAGGTTCTTTTTATAACCTAAGAGATGTATTTGGTGTACAGGGTAATGCCAATATTTGTTATTTGTATTCTCTGTATTGAAAAAATTACTTATAATCAATTAAATGTAGAGATAGTGTGTATGTGTGTCTGTGCGTGTGTGTGTGTGTGTGTGTGTGTGTGTGTGTGTGTGTGTGTGTGAGTGAGTGAGTGTGTGTGAGTGTGTGTGTGCGTGAGTGTGAGTGCGTGTGTGTGAGTGTGCGTGTGTGTGAGTGTGTGTATGTGTGTGTGAGTATGAGTGTGTGCGTGTGTGTGCTTATGTGTGTGAGTGTGTGTGAGTGTGCGTGAGTGTGACTGTGCGTGAGTGTGCGTGTGTGTGCGTGTGTGTGAGTGCGTGAGTGTGAGTGTGCGTGAGTGTGAGTGCGTGTGTGTGAGTGTGCGTGTGCGTGAGTGTGTGTGAGTGTGAGTGTGTGTGAGTGTGTGTGAGTGTGCGTGAGTGTGAGTGTGTGTGAGTGAGTGTGCGTGTGTGTGAGTGTGTGTGAGTGTGCGTGTGTGTGATTGTGTGTGAGTGTGCGTGTGTGTGAGTGTGTGTGAGTGTTCACTCTCGTGAGAGAGTTGCCCTGTAAATGACACGCCATCCAGATTTACCAATCGCTCGGCCTATTCTGCTCTGCCACTCTGCTTTATACTTGTCTTAGGAACATTCTGGTAGTAACAAAAAAAAAAACATTGCTACTCGCTAATCACGCGTACCTGACTTTCCGTGAAGATGACCTGTGATCCCACAGCACATTCAATTCAAGTTAAAGTGTAGATGTGTAAGTGCACAGAGACTTTGAAAAGATATAAGCACTTTTAAAAACTGACTGGGATATTCTTCCAGATAAACAGTGTTTTAGCATGCATCAGAGTGTCCATTTTTTCATTGGGCCCAAGCTGTTGATAAGACCTGTTGTTTCACTCAACGACACGCTGAAAACTCTGAAACAGATGGAAGCCATGTAAAACAAAACAAAAGGATACTCTTTTCGCTTGCATTTTGCCCTGCCTTGAAAAGGCCCAAGTTTTTTACAGAGGTGCAAACCAACAATCTTGTCTCACAAGAACGTTTACGTGTGAAAAAGAACAGAAAGAAGCAGGACTTTTACCATCCTGTCCTGGTAATAAAACGTCTAGACACCAATTAACATCAATTTCCCTCAAGAATTTGTGTCATCAGGCGTCAGAGGTCTCCTAGCACGGCACAGAGGCCCGTTTCAAAAGCATCCTTATCAATCATGGTTTTCCTGTTTTCTTTGTCATTAAAAGTTTTTTTGTTTTTTTCTGTCTACAACCAGTTTGTCTCAGTGTTCTTGCATCCCATAATTGCTGTAACGCGTGAAGTCTGTATCGACAGAAAGAGAATATCCCACCCAAATCGGGCGGAGATCCCTAGACTGGCAGATTAGTTTCATAATGCCTCATGTGAGTTAGGAGCTGTTTTTGAGGGAGAGAAAAAATACACGAATATATATAATTATAGACATATGCAGCGCATAAATAATGATAACACAGTCCTTCATTCATGACTGGACGCGTGATTTCCTCAGCAAACGCCTTTGAAGTCCTAGCAATTACATTTCTAACTTCCTCATTTAACCACCCAGAGTGGACTCTAGATCTCTTCTTCAGCTCCCTTCCCAGACAACACTGCAGTCTGTAATAAGAGACAATCAGCCCCAGATATATCAGGGTTGCACCACCAATTATACGCCAGATCCCTGAAGATGAATGAACATTTCCAAAGGTTACACTGTGTTTATGTGTGCGCGTGTTGTGCGCGTGTGGGTGGTACATATGACATCCTGCCCCAGTCACCGTGATATGCAGTACAAATGGCTTATGATTCTATCAACACGATATCTTCGGATAGAAAGACTTTCATTTTTCATCTCGTTACTGTGTGCAATGTGACAGGAAGCTGGAAACTTTAAATGAAAATGGGTTGATGTACCCACATATAAATGTAGCTAACTTTATAAAACTAAAGCTGGTTGAGGGGGTGGGACTGGGTGGTAGCTAATAGCAGACTATTAATGCCCTTCGCTCCACCAGCGTTGATGTTTTCTGGAACGCCCTGAGAAGGGGCCTTTGATTCGGTTGGTGCATTGAGGCGTTCATGGTTGCCCAAACCCTACACACTGTCTACCCATCAGAATCGCACCACCCAAGCCTTAACCCTACACACTGTCCACCCAACAGAATCGCACCACCCAAACCTTAACCCTACACACTGTCTACCCATCAGAATCGCACCACCCAAACCTTAACCCTACACACTGTCTACCCATCAGAATCGCACCACCCAAACCTTAACCCTACACACTGTC
>JAOYSI010009057.1:0-11144 GCA_025775065.1 Hiodon alosoides | reverse complement strand
CCCCCCCCCCCCCCCCCCCCCCCCCCCCCCCCCCCCCCCCCCCCCCCCCCCCCCCCCCCCCCCCCCCCCCGGGCAGAGACAAGGAGGCAGCGGGCACCAGGAGCCTCCAGCCCAGACTAACCGTGGTATATTTGCCGAGCTGGCCCAGTGAGGGGAAGGTCTCCTGGTGGGCCTTGCTGACTTTATTGACCAGCTCCTCCAGCTCCCCACTCAGCTCGTAGCTCTCCGGCAACACCGGCTCCTCCTTAACATCCTTCTTCTTCTTGTTGCGGTCATTGCGCACCGCTGTAGGAGGCAGGCGAAGAGGAAGAGTCAGAAGATGAAGAACACGCCAAGACGTCACAGCACATTATGCCCCGTTGAGACCTTGGGTTCATAAAAGCGATATCCTGGGGCGAAAGTGCCAGGATAGTCACCTCAAAATGAACAAAATATGTTTTTTTTGCCTCTTTTACCATTTCAATCAGATGTGTTATAGAGCAAATACATAGTTTGCGGGTCACTTGGTTCCACCATTTAAAGTCAAAGACATAAATTGAATGAATTTGGCGGTGGGAAGGGGTGTGGTCATGGTTGAGTTTTCGGCCCCTTCACTGTCACTTGTTACTCTCTCGCTTCATCGCTGTTAGGTCCAGTCAATCATCAACAGCACCGAGACCCCCCCCCTTTCCTTCCTCTCAGGATATCCAGTAATAGCAGAGGCACAATGCAATCCCAGTGCTACCACATATCCCCCACACAAACACAGATATGCCCCACTGGACTCTTACGCTGTGACGTAATTTCCATCACCAGCTAAAAAAATTCCAACCCTGGGCTTTACA
The DNA here is from genome assembly GCA_025775065.1 of Hiodon alosoides. Taxonomy (NCBI): domain Eukaryota; kingdom Metazoa; phylum Chordata; class Actinopteri; order Hiodontiformes; family Hiodontidae; genus Hiodon; species Hiodon alosoides. The sequence continues at coordinate 10,320 of JAOYSI010009057.1, read as the reverse complement.
AGGAACGGAAAGGCAGCACAAACACCAAGCAGAACGCTGTCACAGCAGATATCCATTCATCCAGCTTATCAACATGAGGTTCAACAGTCCTCACAAACAGGAGTGCTAACAAATTAAAATACAAATTTGGTCACTGGTGAATCTCCTGTAGTCCCTAGAAATCCGTACACAATGTGTGACCACTAGCTCGACCACTTTCTGCCTATTAAAAGAGGGTAATAAGGTGTATTACATCACGACAACATTCAAATCCTTAAATAAATGAACTGATCTCTGAAAGTAAATAAGAGTCTGATTTAAATAAACAAATGTTCCCCAAGGTCAGTTTGTGCATGCACTCCTCAACCACAAATGCTTCTCTAAAGAAAAAAGTGGATGGCTATGATTCAAAGCCACTGTAGGACAATTTGCGTTTTTATTTGGTATTCGTATATGAAACTAACGACGGAGGAGTAGCGGGCTATCGGGGTGGCTCAGGCACGAGGATAAAGGAAGTCGGAATACACTCTGGCCGGAAAGTGGCTGTGACCCTTCACAGGGTGCCTTGTCTTCACTCGGTGGTCACACAGCCTGGGATGCACTCCAACTGTGCAACATCTGATCGAGAGTCGAGTAGTAACCAAAGCCATAGCTAGCTGACTACGTGTATTCACTACCCAGTGAAGACGTTTTGCAGTTGGTTTTATGATATATATATATATATATATATACACACATATATGTATATATACGCGGACCCGCTCTTGCTGTGCTCCAGCTGTTTTCCTCCGGTTCAGCCTCACCCATATAAGCGGTCCTTATCACTTCACCCACCCACCCTGGTGAGACGGCGGGAGTGAGCGCTTAACAAACCAGCGGCACCAACGACCCGGCCAACGCAGGTCCCTCTTCCCCAGTGCAATCCCGTGCAGGCAGGAGGCACCCTCACCTTCCTTGGACATGCCGACCTCGAAGCACTTCTGCAGCCGGCAGTACTGGCAGCGGTTGCGCGTGACTTTGTTGATCTGGCAGTTCTTGTCCCGGTGACAGGTGTACACCATGTTCTTCTGGATGCTGCGCCGGAAGAAGCCCTGCCCCACGTCACATGCACAAGGGGACTTTAGACACATCGCCCTCCGTTTCTTACACTTTATTTTTTACGACATCCGACACCAAGTTTCTACACTTCTATATATTCTATCTACATATTCTATATTCTACTTCTATTCTATACAATGCCTAGCAAAAGTGTTCAGACCCTTGTTGCTTTAAAGCTTTCAGTCTTGGTACTTTATAATATAAATGTATTTCTTGTATACATGACATACTTTGCATATTCTGCACAGCATCACAAATAAATGGCCCCAAAGAGGGCGGGACTGCAGGTTGCGTGCAGCAAACGACACGCTATGAAACGTTCCTGTGTATTGAGGGATAGGCAGACGCGTGGCAGCATTCTGCAATGGGGATGCTTCAGCAGGCCTATCAAACTTGCCAGGATTGAGGAAATGGATGAAATAAAGTAACAAGTAGCCTACGTCATTTTTAAATTAAAAATGGTTTCACATAGGAAGGGTCTGAATGCTTTAGCAAGGCACTGAACTACCTGTTAACGTCTTATGATTTTACAGTGTGAAGGCCCCTATACAAAAACTGTAATTTGATCAATGGTAATGGTTATCTCTTCTCCCATGCTGAACTCCTAGTCAGCAACTTCTGGATCCCAGTTAATCGAGGCTGTTGGAAATAGGATTGGATGGCAGCGAAACCGTAAAGCCAGTGGGATAACCTATCAAAGCTGATCTGGGAGAGCCCATCGGGATATAGGAGGGGCCTCACCTTGCAGCCCTCACAGGAGCTGACCCCATAATGATAACCCGAGGACTTGTCCTGGCACACGAAACAGGGCTTGTAGACACGTGGTGGTGGGGGCGGAGAGGGCGAGCTGGGCACCATCTCTTCAGAGCTGGTGCTCTGCGTCTCCACCGCTGTAACGACAGAGAGAAGAATGGTCAGATCATAGAACCTTATAGTAGCAGCCAGGGCATATGAATACTGGAGAGAAGGATTGATCTGTGAAATAATACTAATAAATTATTTAAATTCAAGCACTGCCCTTGACCAAGATACCTAACCTGAATAGCTCCAATACATATTTACCAGAACAAATGGGTAAAACGAAGTGTAAGATATTCTGAACAGCTGCATCTACAAAGCAAACGGATAAAAGGGAAAAGATCTGAGAACTAAAGGTAGGTGTGTTTTAGACCTTGTTTACTTTTCCTCAACTGGAATAACTGGAAATAGTTTTTTTTTTAAATCATCCTTCTTACAACTGCTGCATTTTAACATGTCTAATGAGCCGGGATTACTAAAGCCATGGGAGACAGGCCGACTGTCAGTCTGAAAGGGGCTCGTCAGTCAGTACTGCCTGACTCCCCTCAGGCTTCTACCCCTGAGAGGGAAGCCGGAGGGTAAATATTTTGAGAGATTGGGGAGGGCGGGTGTGCTGATTGACAAAACAGAGAGGTAAGACAAATAATTAGACACTCAGAGATAACCAGTAGCCTGGCAGCTGCACAGATAGCGACAGTGAATAACCCCCCCTTTGGGAAGAGCTCCCCTCTCTCTCTCTACCTCCAGACTCCCAATTCCATACCGACACCGCTTTACTTGGGTGCCCAACCACTTTTCGTGTTTTCACGTCTTACTTGTGTCATGCACTGGCACACTGCAGCCTTCAGACATTCTGCATGTCACAGTTCACTTGAACACCACACAATGCCTCTTGTGGCACTGAGCTAAAAGCTTAACCAACCTCTGGATGGACACACACACCACCTACACTACTTGCACGCACAAAGCCACGCTCCATCGTACATGTACACTCTGACCCCAAATCTCTCCTTTAAAGTTTCACCTTGTGTCACCCTCAAACCACCATTCTCGGCCCCGTACCCTCTGTCACACAAATCCTTTTTCTTTCTTGTTTCCTGGCCCTAAATTCCTCAGTGCAGTCCTGCCAGGTTTTAATAGAGGCTCAGGCTCGTAAGCTGGCCTATAAAGAGAGTCCAATGGCTCAGAAGGAGGCCCCAGTCTGGCTGCGTTGGTCTTTATTGGGACCAAGTCACCTTCGGCAGCTATTCACACCGCCACCTGTAGACTCCCCCTATATATAAAAAAATCATAAAATAGAAAACCAGAAGGCTTTAAAAATCCTAACTTTACAGTTCCGAGCCCCCCAACCACCAGCAACCGCCAGAACGCCAGCTTCAATGGAAACGGCACGGTCAGCCCAAATGTAACCTCTCCCCACCGTCACACCAAAAAAAAAAGACCATCCAACCTTTTAACAACACAAGGAGACTTCAAAAAGGGCAAATGGGGAAAAAAGGGGGGGGGGGGGGGGGGCATTAAAGGACACTGTAATAAACACATAAAGGGACAGTTCTAAAGAGAGTAGAATGTGAGCACAAAGCCACTCTTCCCATTGACAGAATCTGATATAAAAGTGCCTAACCCATCACTAGCTGTGTTTTATAGTGACAGCGTTTGAGTGAAAGAATGCTCTGGGGAATGCTTGGCAGCCGCAACAGGCACCCACGTGTGAGACATGTCCTGTCTAACCTCCGGTCTCAATCAGACTTAAATGTGTGTGCGCGCATGCTCTGTTTGCTTGTTTTTTTTTAAATTCATGGCTTGTGGATTCATGTGAAATGTCTTCAGATACAGTCCAGCTATTTATGCCATGCAGCCACACCTACTCCCCCCACCCCCCCGATATCACAAACAAGATTCAGTGTTAGAGTGAGTACACACCATGAGTCATATCTCTGCTAGTGCACCCCAGCATGGGGGTGGGTGAGGGGCCTGGGAAGCAAACTGAAAGTTCTCAAAGAGTGACAAACTAAACCAAGAGAGGATTTCCCATTGAGCGTCGGAAGGACAGAGACACAAAATAAATGGAAATTTATCTGATTTCTGCTTCAAAATTCGTAAATCCGAAATATCTATCGACACGTAGTCTTGTCACACAATTAAATGAGCAACTAAAACAACTGAAAATGTTCCCTCGCTGGCTCCGAAATTCAGCTCATTCAGCTTTTAGAAAACAAAAGAAATCCGAGGCCCTTCTTATCAGCTCAGAAGCCTGGGACTTTATTAGCATGACAATCCCCAGTCTGAAAGCTGCTGGCTGGTGATGGACAGAATTTGAGGGTGGGAGGGCTTTTTTTTGGTGTGTTTTGGGGGTTTGAGAGTGTGCATCAGGAAAGAGTGGTGGCTGGAGGGTTTGGTTAGGTTATCAGCAGTGGCTGTTAGTTTCCTGCAAAGTATCATTTTACTTCTAATCCCTTCTCTTAATGGCTTCTGTATACAAATGCCACTGGCAGCTCTGCTCCGCACTAATCCTTCTGTCACACACAGCCGGAGCACTTTCCATTGCCTGCAGGTCCTCCACAGTCCATCCTGCTCCCCACTCCCTTGCCTAAAAAAAGGGCTATACCTAGATTCTCATCAAGACACCGAGAGGAACGCCAGGCAGATGAGGTGCAAAAACCTAAATTGCATTACCAAATGAGCCTCCTATGAAATATCCCATGCTTCGCTCCATGATACAGTTATATTGTGCACACACGCTATATGCCCAGGCACAAACATGATAAATGACGGCACTCATTTTCAAAGCCCATTCTGACTGAGAACAAAATTCAGGCTAGACGTGGGTGAATTAAGTTGTTTACCAGACACCGAAGCCTGATGAGACATCCCAGTCCACAACGCGCGGACTGACTGGAAGCAGTTACTGAAGAAAAATGCATCACTAAGGAAAGCGTTACATTTGCGGTATTGCAACACCAGGACAGACATAGCACATTGTGCCACGCTGGCTGAGAAGCAAATATTTCTTCACAGTGGAGCTGAAGTTTGGTCTACGTGACCGCGGGTACGATCAAGTCCTTGGTGGGACATTCTATTTTTTTCCAAGTCTTGGCATCTGACCACTGGCGTATAACTGTATCTTTAATTTTCTCTGTGGGACATGATCTGGCCAACAACTCTTTCCAGTCCCCAGTAGATTATTATTTGAATTGCAAATTTAGCTTCCAGCTCCCCTTTGTCTAACAAATTATTTTAGTATGTGTGGGTGGTTTGTGTATCTGTGCACTAGATAAAGATTTTGATTTGTGTTTTTTGCCCACGGCAAAAAAGTTTCCTTAACGTATGTACCAATACCTAGATTCTTATTAACACATAAACTGCGCTGCAATGTTGAATATAGGATCATACAGCACGGTCTTGCTATTTTAATTATCTGTTTAAAACTTACAAAAGTAAGAAACTAATTACTGAGACATTGTAAAAGTGGGGGTTTGTGGCATTGTATAAGGATTAAGAGATTTTAATGAATTTACAGCAGTCTGTCGATAAGATTAAATGTGCCATGGATGATAGAAAAAGAACATGATAGAAGGTGGCAGGGCCAGAGAGATGGGCAGAAGGGGAAAAAACTGAACAGGTTTCAGGAACAGCAAGACTGACAGACCAATTGGCACACTGAACAAGTTCTTGCTGGGCGCAGACTCCCCTCCCCTTCCCCGACAGGAAGCCCAAAATGCAGGGCCAGGACGCGTTGCTCCTAAGCTGTGTTAAAAATAGTTTTTTTAGGGAATGGCCCACGGGCCGAGGGTGGCCCGAAGACAGACTGCAGGCGGCTGCAGGACGCGTGGCCCTGCTGCCACAGTTCCCACGATGACTCCGTCATTGGGCGCGGACCGGATTTGGCTTTACCTCACTGCCACCTCATCTTCCTGCCACCTACATTGCACGCCAGTGTCGCCACGCCGCCTAACAGCGCCATGCTGCACTTCCTTCCTCTTTTGGCTTTCACTTACTCAACGCAGCACTTCTCATGAGTTCCTCTGAGGTGGCACACACTGCCAACACCCATCCAAAGAGCCCATTTTAACACACGCTAAACATGCTGCGGAAAGCCTTCAAAGTTCCTCATTTTTAAATACAAACTTGTTAAATGTAAACAGTAATAACATGCCCAACAGATTACCAATTTATGGTCATTTAAAAGGGGCCCTTTCTGTTTAATGTGGCTCTGGAAAACCTGGTGAGAAAGTTTTTATTGGGTGTTTTTAAAGCATCCAGCATGCAGCATTTCCATCTCTGTCTGCTCAGTGAGTTGAAAATTGACCATGTGATTGAATTGTAAACAAGGCTTACAACTGGAGGCGCGTGTATGTGTGTGTGTGTGACCATGTGATTGTATTGTAAACAAGGCTTAAAACTGGAGGCATGGGTGTGTGTGTGTGTGACCATGTGATTGGATTGAAGAAAGGGATTACAACTGGAGGCATGTGTGTGTGTGTGGGTGTGTGTGTGGGAGGCTTTCATTAAACATTTAAGAAACCAAGAAGGAGCAGTTCCATTAAACAGCTGTCTGCAAATCTGCCCCTCTTGTCTCCATGAAGAGCTTCCTTTTCCTTTCAGCTTGCCTTTGAGAGGATGAAAGAATGTGCGTGGAAAAACTGGGTTAAAAAAATTGTCTATATGGCCTAATAAAAAAGAGGGCATGCCCATGGAATCCTTACACACCTCTGGCCACACGCAGTCCAAAACAGATGCATACTCAAAAGGTCTCTCTCACACACACACATATGCACACATATGCACACACGCATATGCACAAAAACACAGAGGCACATTGCCATGTGTTCGTCCGTTATCACAACAGCAAAGCTGATTACCTCCATCAGACCTAGTGGTGGGGAAGGGGTGTTTAAAACAGCCCACATACATAAAAGCCTTTCTTTTCCACAATCCTCATAAACCCCCTGCAGCCCCTTGCCTTCAAACAGCAGAAAGCTTCAAACAACCATAACCTCCTGATTTCGAAAAACCTACCTCAGTCTTTAATTGTTAAATAGGAGTCATAGTTTGGAATAGATGTTATTTCAGCTGGTGTAAATCAGATGTCCATTGAGAGGTACCCTGAAAAACCAACTGATCCTGCAGTCCACGACAACTGGAGCTGGACATCCATGGACTATAGTGAATGTTAAAATGTAAGTCCCATTTTTAATACAAGTCCAGTCAATGTCTGCAGCTGAAAAGAAACACGGGTAGGTAAAGGAGACATGCAGGTACCGAAATGCATATAGCAGTCCAACACTTGCCTTGTGTCACTTGCAGGGAAATCTTTGATGCAGATGCATGGTCAGACAGGACTAGAGGAGACAATAGTCGTGTTTCCACTCTCATGCTTAAGTGGGGCTTCCCAGTGTATGCCTAGAAGCAGGCTATTAGCCTGAGCCTGAAGCCCTAGGCTAAAAGCCTTGTTGCCACACTGTCATCTGTGGGCATGACCCAACTTCGCCTAGATCCCTAGTCCCAACCAAAAGCCAGAAAATCTAGTTAATTAGCAAGGAAAAAAGTATTGGAGTTATTTGGAGAAAATTCAAGTCTTCCTGTGAAAAACAACAATAACTCTAAAGCTAGCCCATGTAAGATTTTGCCAATGTAAATTTAAGTTGGAGGAACTTATTGCCCAGAGCGATAACCCTGCTTTTGACTTCACTTGCCAACAAAATTTTGGGGCTTCCTAAGAGCTGGAAAAAAAAGGGTTAAGCCCCTGAGCCCCAGCCCCAAAAAATAGGTGAAAATGCAATTAGCCCAGGTGCACAGGGGGAAGCCCCACTTAGGCATGACAGTGGTAATGTGGCTAATATAAGCTGCTTGCCCCGCTCATGGACAGACTTTGTGTGTAATACATTCCACTCGCTCCCTTTGCGCGTCACTCCCTCTGTTGTGTGCGTATCTGTGGGTTTGGTTTTGAACGTGAGAAACGTGTGCCAGGCAGCTCCTGCTTGTTGGGCAGCTATTGCTTCCTCCTCTCGGTAATAGAAACCTCAAAAGCTGCCATCAATTGTGTAAAGGAATCTGATGGTGCCGAAACAGAGAAGTGACACCTCCTCTGAAACAAGGGTCAAACAATGGAACTTCCCCCAAGCTGCCTGCTCCGACAGGACTGGGTCCACTCTCAGTGGTGGAGGACTCTGTCACAAGGGCACACACTGCCATCATCACCCTTCCCCCAAGCTGCTCGCTAACACAGGAACTGGGTCTGCTCTCGGAGTTACAGACTCAGAGTGGAATCGGGCTCTCGCGCCCACCATTACACTTCCGCCTCTCCTTCCGTAGCATCCGCGCAGCACCTGCACCCCAGAATGCACCAGCAGGTCCGCCAGGGTGTTCAGCACATGCTCAGAGCTGGAATCTCACCCAAATCAAGAACTTCATTGAGAGGACTTCTCTGGAAGAGACTTCCCTTCCTGACATGATCCATTGATACCTTGCAATGCAGAGCCCCGGAAAACCAAATGCTCATAAGCTTTGCGGTATTCTCATTTCTATTAGAGACCATTTTAAACCACAATTAATTTCATACCACAAGGGAAAGCAGTAGCTGAAGCTGAGGTCGTCCCAAACTTCCTGTTTTTTCGGTAACTTGCGATTCCTTGGCATCAAGTGGTTTGATTAGCAGCTTGGTTCCAGTTTTTGGTACCATTGCATTCAAACAGTCATAGCAGGGCTCATGAAAAGAGCCGTTGCTTTTGGTCTGAGACATAAAAAGAAGGAAATTTGCGGATTTCCCATTATCACCTGCCAGGAGATGCAGAGGAAGCATGGAGCGTGGATGGTTTGGACACGTCAGTGAAATATTGCACAAGACTGAATTTGACCGCAATAATGACTCTGAAAGCCACTTGATTTATTTACCACAATGAGCATGATACCAGATAATAAAGGTGTTCCAGCCTTGCTGTGTAGGTCACCTTGTAAAAGTGGTTAATTTAATAAGCTACCATAACAACGTTTTTATTTTGAACCAACACAGATTTTCTAAATGGAGCATAACTTCTGAGAGCCAGTACTGTCTCGCTCTATCGCAGACAGTCTGAATTTAACTCAAGCAATGAAGGGAGCCGATACTGATTTGGCACTCAGCCTGCACTCAAGCGGACACGCATTTGACCAGGAGGTATTTGAGCCAGGCTAGGCTTCCAGGCGAGTCCCAGGTCTCCCGGCCCTGGTGATGGCCTCAGAGCAGCTGCAGCAAACCAGGTACTCTAGACAGAGTGAAAGCCGGAGCAGGCTAAATAATCAGGCATGGAGTTAGCTCAAAGTGGCATCACAGGCCCAAGCCTTTCTGGAAGCATTGCAGCACACGTACAGATGCAAACACAAACACACACACATCCCTGGAATAGCTAAAAATGCTAACAGATTACTCTGCTAACAGAGATGGACGGATATTTTCTTATTTACATAAAATGGGCTAATCTCCCCTCATCTTTCACACAGAAGACCAAGAAGACGCCCTGGGGACTCAAGGCACCCAACTTTGTATGCACTTCAACCATGCCAACTATGGAAACATTAACGCTGCGCAACGCAACACACTGCTTCTTATTATTGTTGAAAGGCCGGGGTTTCGCCGAATGGAAAATCTTCCTCAACATATTTGCCAACCTCACTGATGACTATTTGCACTAAGGCCTAGCAACGCTCGAGCCCAACTGTCAGTCAACAACACAGTGGTAAAAGAACCCCATGCTTCCACACCCACACTCACACAGGGCTGCGGAGCGACACATACCTCACACACTTCTATAGAAGTAGATATGCTCACCTCAGATGATCTTTTTTGTGTCTCTCTAGCTCGAAAGCTATAAGAGAAAAAGGGCAATAGTCTGATATAGCTGATCCAGATGGGCCCCTTTTCACCGCTGTGAAAGGGACATTTTAAATAGCAGATCTAGTCCAATGCAAGTCTTTTAAAAAACAATGAGTTTTTTGAAAGGAGAAGGAGAAGCATGGATCTAACCAAATCAGGGCTTTTTGTTGTTGAAACTAAACCCATCTTTTCATCCAGTTTAGATCCCTCCAAGCTGAGTGTTTTTTTCAGATAAAGTGTAGATCTCAAGTCAGAGGAAACTTAATATATAATATTAATAAGCCAAATTTATGTACCCGTTCAAACTTGTGTCAAAATGTTGGAGGTTCTGCTCTTGTGGCCTGCGCAATAACTGGTTCATTATCATACAAAGCACTTCTGCTATCCGAGCAGTAACGCTCAGGATACAGGAGATGATTCAACAAGACTGGCAGGATGAGGCAGTGCTTCAGCAGTGGGCTCAGACAAGCCAGAGTATCTGATTCCGGGCGCCGGCGCCGCGGGGGGGGGGGGGCCCGCCCGCCCCCCCGGGCCGCGGGGGGGGGGCGGGGGGGGGGGGGGGGAGGGGGGGGGGGGGGGGGGGGGGGGGGGGG
>JAOYSI010009056.1:0-11146 GCA_025775065.1 Hiodon alosoides | reverse complement strand
CCCAATGTGCCCTGTGTGTGGTGTCAGGATTGGAGGAGACCAGTCGTACTTCCCAATGTGCCCTGTGTGTGGTGTCAGGATTGGAGGAGACCAGTCGTACTTCCCAATGTGCCCTGTGTGTGGTGTCAAGCATGTAAATTATAATTAAATGTTGATTGCACTAAACCAGTAGCAATTAGCTGAATTAAATGTGTTGCAGCCAGAGAAAAACTTTGTTGTGACTGAGACTGTCAACTCACAGTAAACCAAATAGTTTCTTTTGCGGAATAAAAAAGTCCCCCCATTTTTTATTCATTATGAAGAGAACATGCGCATATCTATACATTTTTATAGTGTTAGTTTTGGGTCACCGGTACAATCGCCTGCTTCCACCTGTTAAAGCAGAGAACCTCTGCAATGCCAGGCAGTTGCCTCTGGTTCAATACAAAATAAACACTTTGCTTGGTTCTTGATACTATTTAATGTGGCTTGTCACTTGCCATTTCCCATGTATAGCTCAGTGTGTATAACCAAACTGTTGACTCTGTGAAATAAAACTCTGCTTTTCAAACCAAGGGCTAAATAATACGCCATCTGAGAGTAAATGCAACAGGTTTTTCCTGGCCAATTTACAGACCCACTGGGCAGAGCTCTCAACACCGTAGTATAAACCTGTCACTACTAATAATGAGAAAATCAGCTGCTTTTATTAATTAAGTTTTACACCGCTGGCCTTTCCTAAATCCTTTAGCCCGCTACAATTTTAAGATTGTTCAGCGTGTAATCAATTACAGACACAGTCAAAAGGACAACATAGAGAAAGGACAGCAAATGTGTGATGGCATGGAGTTGTCCTGGGGCAATACACCGACCCCACAACTCAGTAGCGGTCAGGAAACCTCTCTGGGTGCACTGGTAGGTTCAGCAAGGTTGACCCGAGATGAAGAGCGTAACAAGACCTGACAATCTCTTGCCTGTGTGATGTGGTCTCAGATGACAATCCCAAATCGAACCCTTGCACCTTCGGATAACGTAACCAAAGCCCGTAGGAATAATGCGAAACACGCTCCACAGGACCCATCAGGCTTGCTGGCATCTGCCATCCCCTGTTATTAGAGATGTTAGAACTGGAGCGAGGGACGGCGAGGGGGTCGCGGGACCACCGATTTGAGATTATCCTGCTAATTCCACGTCCTTCCTGTTGACCCTGCTGTCACATTCCTACACAGCGTTCAAGGACTGAGAAGTAACACTGATCACTGTTCCAAAGTGAAACCGGTTTTCCGAATCAAGCGAAACGGGGATGTTTTCAACACCGGTTCCAGCACTTGAATTGAGCTGCAGCATCTGGTGCGTTAGCCAATCGCTGGCAAGTCTGCGTTGGCTCACTACTCACTACTGTAAAGCTGTAGCTCCGTGTTCAGTGGGAAATCGGCGCAACAACACATTACTCAGTACTCAGCATTTAGTTTTGTTTAACTTTAATGTTGTGGTTAATCATTACATCATTATAATCAAGTACATTATCACTGTAAGCATTACCACAGAAGCATTACCTAATAATTAAAATACTTAAAATGATTTATACTTGTGTTAATGTTAAACCTTAAGAAACCTGAACACCATTACTCTTGGAGTAACCAAGAGTCACATTTTTTCCAAAAATCTATTGTAGGGCAAACCACGCAGGGCTGTCTGTAATGTGAGTGTGGTCCCACAGCCAGCAGCTGGGACGCTTTCTCTTCAGTCTGGTATAATTTTGGACTGTATGACATATGTTTCAATGGACTGAGTTCTATTGAAAGGGGCTTATCCTGGATTGTGTTCAAATTCCAGAACTGGATGTTTTAAAAGAATAATAAAAAACTGCTTTGCTCTGTACTTTTATGCTTTGCATAGGAAAGGTCCGCAATCCATTGCAGTAAATCTGGTCAAGTGTCAAGTACTTGTCCTCCAGTGCAGGAAACAGCGGACGAGTTGAACATCGAATTAAAAGATTATATCGTCCGTCATATGTCTTGAGAGCGTTTTAAAATCACATTTGATGTTACAACTGCAGCCGCGGCACGTGACTCGTGTAATGACACCATGTGGTTACGGTTTGCGGTGAACTGGTAATCAACAATGAATCGTGGCAGAGAAATCTGACAGAAGATATATTTTGTTTAACTATAAATAAGAAGGTTATTTGAGTGGCTGGTTGATACATAACATTGACTTAGAAAGATTAGGAAGCACCCAGTGTAATTAGACGCATGATAGTCAGTGGAAGAACTTGTTTGGTCAGGGTTTTCTTCGTGATGCTTGGGGACAATAAGTCGCAATTTTGTTAAATAAATTCACCTTTCTGTACACAGTCCTCCCACTGAAAGGACTTAATCCCAAAAGTTCCAAATGTATTTTTTTTAAAAGCTCCGTAATCGAAAGCATGTCGGTTGAGTTGGTCCTGTGCAGCCCTGAATTGTTCTTCATTTGATCAAAGCAATGGCCTAAATATTGCCATAACCTGGCGCTCGGAGAAAAGGTCACGATTTGGCGAGGAGGCAATCAGAAACAGGCGGCTCGCGGTCGCGACCGCGTTCGTTGGCTGACCGGCATTTGACTCTTGAGTCCTCAAGGTTTTAAAAATGTCAAAGGTTCCTTCCACTTCAACCAGCAGTTATTCGTTGAGGATCCAGAGAAGGAGATTCGTTTTTTGGTGACACAGGATTATATTCTGTGTTAGTTTTGTTATAGAAAAATAGATTTAATTAAGCAAACCTGAACCTGAAGCAAAACATCTTTCTGACTGTCTCCATGTGGACCACCACTGAGACAAACAGAGGATTGTTTAAATCAATCTACAATTGTCTAAATCAGCCTCTTGTTTAACTTGACTGAATGTTGCAGGACACGTCATATTAACGTAACCAAATCTAGATCAACTCCTTTTCCAAAATGCATTTCGCTTCGGCCCGCCCATTTTGGATCGACCTTGGTGGTACCAATGCTATCTGAATGTTCCCCCGAGCAAACCGTATCTGAACTTCGAGTCGAGTTTTACGGCCTAGTTCAAAGGTCACAGCGTATTTGACTGTGGCTACTGTGTTTTCTCAGTCAGGCTCCATTTGTGCTGGGGACTCCAGCTGTTGAAATTTAACCCAGGCTTGGCCGTGCCTGGACCAGTCCCACTTCGGGTCTGCGAGCAAGTCCGTCCCGGTTTCTGCAGCGGGACAGGTTCAGGGCGCTGGTGTCTGGGGGAATGTCACTGCATTCACAGGCACTCAGGGTTTCTGTATCTGATGACCCCGCTTGCAACCCCTGGCTCGGTTTCTTATGAGCTGCACAGATAATGATTGGAAATGGCTCCGCTCTAAACTCTGCTGATTGTGCCGAGTTTTAAAAGGGAACCAGTGACTCTAATTGTGTTAACCGGGGGGGGGGAAGTGGACCCGGCGGCCATAAATCAAAGGCCAGAAAAAATGAAATGATTTAGCTGCGCTCAAACGTCTCAAAAGAATTACATTCTGAAATTAATGGAGAACGAAGACAAAAAAAAACAACAAAAAAACAACTGGTATCTCTGCTCAGCCAGCTGCTTGGGGCTAAACAGAATGGAAGGGTTTTTTTTTTTTTTAAGTTGTTGAGTACAGCCCCCCTAATGGTTCCTTAACCTTTCATGTGTTAATATGAGTGGGAAGGTTGGGAGACCTCCACACAGGGCTGCACAAGTGCCTGGAGATTATACACATAAAGACCACGATGGGGGTACATAACGCAGAGGGGCCAGGTCTGGCCCGGACAAAGACACCGGCCGCACAGATTCTTTTCATGCGATTAAGCTCCAGATTCAGTAGGCATAGTAAGGGCCTCTCATTCATGGCGGATACCCCCCCGCCCCCCTTGGCCCTCCCCCTCGGACACGGCTCGTTTATGATCGGAGATATGGAAGCGGACAAAAGCGTGTTCAGTATGGTGCTGGGCACACAGAGGCCTGCCAGTGTGAAGACCATTGAATTCTGAAGTTTTGTCTCTGTCCCCTGTTGTACTAAGTTCTCGTTTCACATGACCCAGGCGAAACTTTGCATCTTTACCTTTTTTTCCAAGAAACACAGCAGGTTAATAGGAAACTGCAAACCCTCCTCGACAGATGAAAAAGATGATTCAGGAATACGAATTTATTTCTTTTCACTCAAGCTTTCATTTGTGTGAAAAGTTTTGGACCGATATGTTCAGATGGAATTTGGCAAGTGATTTGGTTGTTCAAGTGAAACAAATACACAAATATAAAACAGAAAGATATTGTATTTAGAGAAAGGGAAGGAATATAAACTATGATTGGAGAGAAATTGCGTTCTCCATTGTTGTCTGATTTTACAAAAGACGCACACAGGCTAATGTTAAACAGACCTAAACAATAGGCTAGTGAAAATCACCACCATCTGGTAAAAATAAACACGTATAGGAACATGGAAATGAGAGTTTCATTACATTTTACCAATCCCCATGTAGATTATCTGTTGTAGCAGTCGAGATCAATTGGCATGGCCTGTAAAGATCTAATGGTACGGAGTAAACTCTCCTTTCACATTTTCTTTCAAGGAACTAGGGGTGATAACTTTGTAAACTGGACTGCAGGTATTTGTTTAAACTGAAGTTATTTGTCCTTGGAGAGATCCTTCACGGGCTTCACAGGCCCATCAAACTATCGGCCACATATATCCTGTGTGTCCATGGCAACCAGCTGTAAGCAACACTTCGGTCTTTGGTCCATGAAATTCCATTCAGCGGGAAAATACTCAGGTTGATAAAAAAATCTGTAGTAGTCTAAGTCCATCTACCAAGAATGTGGTCTAGACTTTGTCTCGTCTAGAACAAATGCCTATAAAACTGGCATACAATGGGGTTCCGTTGATGCCTGGGGTTCTGTGCAAAATGTGCTATTGCTAATGACAAATTAAACAGTAACGGTACAGCAGTCTTTGATACTCATTTTTCCCTCTCTAAATTCTGGCGGGAAAAACATTCAATGCGCCAACTGTTTGACAAAACAAGGCTTCTCGTTGGGGCCTTAAAGCGCCTTTAAGCCACTGTTCAAGTGATTAGTTTAGACATCGTATGATGATGAGTTTTATGGCAGAAGCCAATGATGATCACTTCACTAAGGGGGAAAAAAGGGCCATTTGCTTCTAAAATGAGCTCAGCGTGGCGTGTCAGGGAGAGGAATGCTGTGACTTCGACCTTTGTTAGGTGAGGTGTTACTTACCTCCAGTTTATAGAGACAAGCAGCGAGCCCATATTAATTCGAGTGGATTAAAAGGGGTGATTCACTATGGGTCTCTCATGAAAGCTGGGCCTAAAATGACAGAATAACAATCGCACCTTTGGCACATAGGAAGACCGATTGCCAAGGCTACTTTGCATAAATAATGGGACTAACTGAAGCCATCCGATTGGCCAATGATTGCTATTGGCTGAGGCCGCTCAGAAACAGAGGACAAAACATGCCAATCACTGAGCCCATCCTAATGTCAACCCCAGACGACGAGCAGCACTCGGGTGCAAGACCAAAATCTTTCCAGACGCCCTGAGTTTTCACAGGATGGGCCTGATTTCACAGAATTATCTCTTAAACCCACAATTAAATCTGACTTATGTTGATCAAAGCGTTATTTCCCAGAACACAGTTGCATGTACAGGAACGGCGAGTCACGAGGGAGTCACGGGCATCAGCTCTGGGAACGAATCCATCATTATAATACAAATAAACAATGGCTCTTACGGAAAGAAGGCCTAAAAGCTAACGCAAGCTTGCTGCGATATCTCCACAAAATGTGCCTACTGAAGCATGCCTTGACCCTTTGGTAAGGACACCGAAGGAAACACTGTGGGTCAGAGGTTATGAGATGCTGCAGCGTTTGCTCTGGCCTGACTAGGCCTGTTGCTGAGGGTGGGAAAACGTGTAGTAATGAGCCCCCGGGCAGGGACGGTTCTTGGTCTTTGGGATAGTTTCCGGGACACCTTGAACCCAATGCAGGGCATTTCTGCACGTCTTGCCCTAAACATGTGAGCAAAAGGTACTGTATGACACACACACACACAATGCATGAAACTCGGTGGTAATCAGAGGTGCATAAAACCATACCCTTCCTCAGTCTTTACCTGTGCAGGTAACATGTGGGCGAAAGGTACTGTATGACACAAACACAATGCATGAAACTAGGTGGTAATCAAAGGTGCATAAAACCATACCCTTCCTCAGTCTTTACCTGTGCAGGTAACATGTGAGCGAAAGGTACTGTATGACACAAACACAATGCATGAAACTAGGTGGTAATCAAAGGTGCATAAAACCATACCCTTCCTCACTCTTTACCTGTGCAGCTAACCTTAATCAAACACCCAACCTCAACTGATGGATGAATCAAAACATATTTGATATCACAGCCTTTTCAGACCAATACCATTGAAGAATTTACACTTTAAATAATGGTCCAGTTAGATTCCAGCTGACAGTATGGCGATCAGGATGCTGATATGCACATATATTATATATATTCCCTGATTTTGAAGACAAAAGGATGTGTCAATCTGGAAAATATTTCAAATTTAAAATAAGACCATAAAGATATCAAACAACGCTTTGTTACAGTCTTGTAAGTTGAATGTGTCATTTCTCTTGAATTAAGGGGGTAAGTTAAGTGAACATGAGCATTCTTTGGACATGAACAGTCCCAGATAATCAAAGCAGTTGCTGCGCAATGACGCTGGTGACTTTATCCCTTAACTATGCTTTGACTTGCAGTTTTGTGTAACGTGTAACGATGTTCACATCACGGCAAATTTTAGCACACTCCTGCTTCTGTCCATAAAGTGGTCAAATACGGAATGTTTCTGTTGTCTCTGGTTTGTGCGTATTCAGTTACACCGAACATGAAGAGATACCTGAATGATGCTTTTTCTCAACACGTTCTCCACAAGACTTGGGTGAATGGACGTAAAATATCAATCCTGACATTCAATTTGTGGATGGTTCCCCGTGTGGCTTTTATAATGAAGTGAACCGTGCGTACACAAAAACCAGGAGAAACATATCCGAGCGTTGGTCACGGGGCTGATGGGAATTCATCATGAGAACGGCTCCACGTCAGGCCTGTTTGGACGGTGATGACCGCCTCACATCTGGTCAAGCCACGAGGCCAAGCAGGACATTACTGTGATAAGGCCCGGAGGAACTTGACATGTATATGTATTCCACATAGATATAAATGAGAAAAATGCGGCACAAAACGATTCAGACAAATCTGGAGCCCTTCACATGTCAGGCTTCCCAGTCGACACTCTTTCCCCTGAAAGGTGTCACTGCATCTGAGCCTATAAGCTGTGAGTTCACTGCATATTTCATCGGTATTGTCTTACAGTATCAATGGCACTTTAATGAAAGCACGACCCTTTAATCACCGAACAACCTTAACACATGTGTTTCCAGACCCCACCAGTTATTTTACTGTTGAATTAAGACAGCATCGCGCCGATAATTGGCATGAATGTAGAAGCCCACCAGATCTTTAATAGCGTGCAGATGTTCTCCGTCCTCTGGAGGCTGGTCCTCAAGCTGTACATCCAGCAAGTTCTCGCAACTTATCATGTTGAGGTTCACGTCGACCTGCCCCCCGACTTAAATTTCCTGCTTTGCGGGTGAAACTTGTTACATGCATTGCACCAGTCACGGCACCATTTAGCACCATTATATTATTTTTTTTTTACAAAAAACCGCTCCACTGAGAGTCCCGCCTGACAATGAACACAACACTCACCAGGGCAATTTCTGTTTTCTGTTCCGAGAGACAACGTGTAAGAATTTAGAGGCTATCAACTTGGCTAAACAGGGGATTTAGTTTAAATTACATTTGACGGGTCGTTTTATTAGTCATTTTAATACAGAATCTCTCCATTATGAGTTCATGAGAATATCACAAAAGACAAGAGGATGTATTCAGTGGAATAAAAATGTAACTTTTAATCATTTGTATTTTTCCTTATGTGACAGGAAATGAGCATTGCATTCAGATAAGAACGGACAGAATTTGAACAATAGGAGGAAAAATATAATAAAAAACATTTTGGTGGGGAAATTTCAGTCCTTTGAAGAAACACTTGTTAATTACATGCCTGTCAGATTTCTTTTGAAATCTTTTTTAAAAATTTTTATTATTTGACCGATGTCACTCATTTCAAAAGCTTTCACTTAACCTGTGACCATAGTATATTTTAAAAAGTGACATCAAATCCACTCTTTAGGGACTTTGATTGTCGCCTAATGTTTAAATGCAGACTTAAATGAAGTCTCGGCGTCAACACTACGGGCATGATAAAACACATAGAGAATAAACGTCATGCCGGTTGAACAATGAAGACCTGTTGAGTTCAGTCTCCTCAGCCTCAGACAAGTTGTGCGTTCCCTGGTGAAACGCGTATCAAAGGAGTTGAACAGAAGGCCTGATTAAACAGTCTGCCTCGGATGTAAAGCTGGCGCGATGGCTAAGACAGCTGATGCGGTAACCGGAGTAAACGACTGTAGGCTAAGTGTGAGCCCAGAGGTAAGTGCTGTCACCAAAGCGCCTTCACATTTCTCTAAAAGCCTCTTAATCGTCCCATGGTCTTGGTAAGGGGAAAATGCCAAATCAGTCATCTGGGCTTTTCCCAGAAAGGCAGGCAGATAATTCAGCAGGAAGGCGTGAGTTGGGGAGGTTGAAAATCCCTCACAGAGTCCAAACTGAGGGGGAGAGGTGAAGGAGAGAGCAGAACTGAGGGGAGAGGTGAAGTCATCACAATTGAGAAGTGATTGCTCAGATCTCTTGGGAAGTACGGCACCAGGAGCAACGTAGGAGATAACCTGAAGCGGCTGCTTCAGAAAAGCCCATTGTAATTTATAGTGATTCTAATGACCTAACCCTCCGTTGATTAATCTTTCACACACTTTTGTCAAGTGCTGTGAGATAAGGAAAGATGCAGTCTTTCATTTTAAATAGGGGATACTGAGGATACTATCAGTAAAGTGGCACTAAAATGTTACTTA
Organism: Hiodon alosoides; assembly: GCA_025775065.1. Classification (NCBI taxonomy): domain Eukaryota; kingdom Metazoa; phylum Chordata; class Actinopteri; order Hiodontiformes; family Hiodontidae; genus Hiodon; species Hiodon alosoides. The sequence continues at coordinate 2,109 of JAOYSI010009056.1, read as the reverse complement.
GTTAGCTTTGGGCTCAGATAGGCCTGAGCAGGAGGATCTCCCCCAGCCTAAGAGGACGGCTTTGTGGATCACCGCGATGTCACCTCTCCAGAGCTTTGCAGGGACGGCTTTGTGGATCACCGCGATGTTTCCTCTTCAGAGCTTTGCAGGGACGGCTTTGTGGATCACCGCGATGTCTCCTCTTCAGAGCTTTGCAGGGACGGCTTTGTGGATCACCGCGATGTCTTCTCTTCAGAGCTTTGCAGGGACGGCTTTGTGGATCACTGCGATGACACCTCTCCAGTGCATTAACACCCCCTGGCTAACATGCTCATTCTGCCACAGTTCCCCCGCTGCTCCCAAAGTATTGGCAACAACCCCCGTACTTCTCTTATTAATCTGGCAGCCTTGGTCTCAGGCTCCTCCTTTGTTCCCCATCAAGTTTGCTGAACACTTCCCATCAGCAGCCTGGCAGCATGGCTTTTACGTAAGACCATGCCGTCATGATGTGAAAATATATTTGGATTTTCGGTGCATTGGCAGACGGAGCGAGAGCTTGGCCATTCTGCAAATCGGTTGGTTGTTCCACACTCACATGTTTCACAGAACAAAACCCGCAGAATCGGGTTTGAGAAAAGCACTTTTGCAGAACATTGCTTTCCCTTTTAAAGGCCAGGGACCTTTAAAAGTTTTTACTGCAATTAAGAAGACGATGATTTGTATCCGCCGGAGTTAAAATAACAGATTGCTCCATTTCTGTTTAAAAACGTTGCTACAAAGTTATGCATTTGAAGGTTAATTACTTCATATTGTGTCAAAAGTCACTGCCTATAAAAAAAAATACAGGTTCTTCATTGTTCATGGTAAAAGCAGAGATTCAAGGTCCAAAGTTTACAACAATGGCAAAGAGGCATGAAAGTTACTGGAAACGAAAACTCAGAAAATGAAACAATATTATAACAACTTAAATGATACCATCCGCGTGAGCTTGTGCCCAAGGCTACGATGAAAATATGGACCGTTCTGTTTATTTGAAAACTTGGCTTGATTAATAGCCGGCCAACTGTCTGTGAAAAGACCGGTCAGACGTGCTGGCAACGAGGCCTGTTTGGTGCGGAGACCGCCAGGCTGCTTCTGGCGACAGACATAGTGTGCAATTTCCTTCTGACCCGGTAGAAAATTTCACACCGCAGGGATTTTTATCATTTTAAACAAGAGAACCATGTCACTTCAAGCACGCCCTCAAAGACATGGGACACACGTTTTCTCCTCTAATAGAACCCTGGAGACACATTAAAGGTGGGTGTCATGGCTCCTGGAGAAAAGGTCACATTCACAGACACTTTTGAAGGTCAGTTAGTAATTACACTGACTTGAGAAAGTTCATGATGAACAAATATACCTTTTTTATAGATAATTTTACTTTTCAGAACATGTGTATGAATACTATGGGCAAAATAGAAATCTTTCTGACCATGTGGTTGATGTGTCTTTGCGTAAATTTTCCTCAAAAACTTTTGGCTGATGAATATTCTCCAAGGTAACCGCAAATAAAGTTTAATAAAAAAATAAATATTGTCCACCAGAAGACCAAGTGGATGCGTTTTGCAACTTTCTGTCACACATTTTATTATTCTGTTCCCACAAACTTTATTAGTTTTGAGGTTAACATACTGCTGTAAAAACAATTTGTTTCAAAAGATTTCAAATGAAACACTGATTTCCTTCATATTTAACAGCATAAAAGAGCATAAATGCTGGCAGTAATTAGTTAAAGTATTCTATTTTGTATATATTGCAGGCAGAAGTCAAATGCAATTAATATTAAATGAATGAATTAGCTAATTATCTGCAAGTGCAACAAACTTCCCCTCTTCGTCTTTCCCCCTCTCCCTCTCCCTCCATCTCTCTCTCCCTCCCTCTCTCTCTCCCCTCTCCCTCACTCCCTCCCTCTCTCCCTCCCCCTCTCCTCTCTCTCTCACCCTCCCTCTCTCACTCCCTCTCTCCCTCTCTCTCTCTCTCTCTCTCCCCCTCTCCTCTCTCTCTCTCCCTCCCTCTCTCTCTCCCTCCCTCTCTCTCTCCCCTCTCCCTCACTCCCTCCCTCTCTCCCTCTCTCTCTCCCCCTCTCCT
>JAOYSI010009055.1:0-11147 GCA_025775065.1 Hiodon alosoides | reverse complement strand
TTTCATTATGTGTAGTATTATTTAAAGATGGTATTTGAAAAAGTAAAGCGGTTTATTGACATTATTAAAATGAACCTCCAATAAAAGAACAATCTTATGATTCTAATCATTTGAAAATAATTTGATATGCCCTTGATGTCTTTTTTACACAACCATTTTAGCTGTATATTATGATTCATATCTAACAATTCAGATAAATAACCTCTCAACATTATAGTAATTTCTGGGAATACATTCGGCAAAATCAAATCAAGGGGCAATAACCGTGGTTTCTTTCAAAGCAAAATGAATAGTGTTATAATTAGCTTCTTAATTAATAATATATAAAATTGACTTTTTCTAAAATGATTTTTTAACTACAATTCAATTTTTAATCAAACATGGAAAAACGGAAATTCTTCCACAATTTTTAAAAAGTTAGACAATTTGTACGGGGCTACATTTACGAATAAACAAATCATTTTCTGGTGGTACCTTGAAGGCCAGACGTTGCTTTGCTTCCTGTTCTTTATTTAATTTGAATTCTAACTGCCGATATCAGTTATACATTCCCATGTTGTTGTTTTCTCCCCGTATCTTTCAACAATCCAATAAGTAATTGTGACATTGATGTTATTGCAAGATAACCAAGCATATTTGTAAAAATGAGCAAATGTACACCAAAAAAATAAAAATAAAAATAAATAAAAATAAAAATAAATAAAAATAAAAACTTATCACTGACCGTTTGGAGCCAGAGTTCTTCTACAGCTAAGACAACAAACTTGTCTTGTTGTAAACACGATGCTGTTTGAAAGGTTAGGCATTTATTCTTTGCATAGTTTAGTGTTAGTAGTAATGTAATATCCTCAAATCATTGGGAATCCACAACTTCAAAGGTGTATTAGATACAATAACAACAGTTTAAAACTCAGGAGCTATGGATATTGTTCAACATCAAAACGGGATATGGAACCGGTTAGGACATTAGCAAGTTTATTTTATACAGTGGGAAAAGGTTTGTTGTAAAGACGAAGGACAAATTCAGGTTGCATATCCTTTAAAATACATGGAACCAGGAGAGTGAAAGACTATGGAGGACGTATTAAGATGCTGTGAAAGATAAGTTTGTAGATTATACATGCGTATACCCACATCATTTCGATCTTTTTCCTATTATACGGCAGGACCATTGTCCTGGCAGTGTGCTTAGAAAAAGATTCCATTAGCAGTAATATCATTTGACAAATTTACTGAGGGTATATCACACATTTTATGTTTTGTTTTTTCGCTCAAACAAAGTAAAGTGATTGATAGTGGGAGGGTGCTCTGCATCTTAATATTCACATGCTGAGAGTTGGAATCACTTTTTCCATTTCTCATTTGTCATAACACGTGACGAGTTTAAAATAGGAGCGTGCATAACATATCAATGCTCCATTACAACGGAGACACTGCTCAACACCACATTAACCTGCCACTTAAGGCTGCCATATGCATTTGCTTATTTTCATGTTTGACAAAGCTGAAGATTTCACGGCAGTTTAACAGATTAAGTAGATTATATGGAGGGAAAAAAGTACACCTTGAAAGTCTAGAAACTTTCCTCTAGGGGGCTGCTAACATCAGCAGGTTCCCGCTGCATCACGGTGCACAAGTACAGCTGCACTCCAGGATGCTAAGCCACCTGTCCCGCCATAGGGGGGCGGGGGGTTGGTAGGCCTGTCAAATAACATACACCCCATGCTCCGAAAGTGATGGAAACAGAAGCCCGCAAATGTCTAACCATGCACTCCGCCAGTCGAGCGAAGCCTCACACATTTGTTACTAGCATGAGCAGTGAGAAAGCCATATAGGAGCGACAGAACAGGAAACAAACATAAGACATAAATCACATAAAGCCCCTCCAGGGGTTTAGCAATCCCTGTTAGCCGGTTCTGTTGTTCCATCTCCAGTTTCTGTGGGCTCTTTGCTTCGTGCGGAAAGGAAGGCATAATAGAAAGATGAAAATGGTAATGACGTTATGCACTCAGGAGCTAAGTGACCCCCCCACCCCCACCCCCCCTCAAGTTTGCCCTTAATGTTATTTATCTATTTATTTATTTATTTTAAAATACCATTAGCAAAGTGCTGAGTAACAGTGTTAGCGAAATAGCAGGGTTCAGTGGTGAGAGCTAGAATGACACTGCTGATATTTTGGCGATTGTCTCCGGGCAGATGTAACGCACTCTGCAGGCATATGGGTTCGCCGCCTTATTATCGCCTCTGTGATATGCGAACAGTCGCCCAGCCTGTGACACAATGATTAAATATTCGAAACTTCATTTAAGAAATTGTTTCTTTCTTCTCTTTTCTCCGTGGCAGCGCAATGCTTAACTCGCACACACAAATTTACTCTGGGTGTTTCCGACAAACAATTTCACTGGTCCAGGGGCTGCAGACTGATAAAGCAAAAGCGTAACGGAGTGTGAACAGAACTGGAAAAAAATGTCACTGGTGAAAATGCTAGACAGAACTAACCGGAATTAACAGCTGTGTATCACATGTAAACATTTACAAACGCCGAAAACAAGACAAGTTCTTGTCAACTACACAACTTGAGCCGAGCGTACATAGAAACCCAGATGTTTCCAAACCTCATATACCAATAATAGTAAAATAGTTTAGCCTTGGATCATGAGACTGTCAGCCAACAGGCAGATTCCAGCACCTTGGTGCCTATCCAATGTGATGGATGATGGTACGTTGAAGGATGTATTGATTTTATATACACTGTTTAGCTCAGAGATGTTTCCCCCACAGCTGAAATGGGACACATCTGTTGGAACACTATCAGTAAGAGTTGGCTGTCTGGTCATGTGGCTTTGCTTATTGAGGTCAACATACAGAGTACGGTACGAGGATGAATAGATAGATAGATAGATAATTAGATAGATGAATAGATAGATAGATAGATAGATAGATGGGTACTTTATGGGGAAAATGCGATGCTACAGCAGTAAATGACAAAATAACATAACATATAAATAAATCACACCAGAGAATAGCTAGAGAGTCTAACTCAGAGCATATCAGCTTAAAGACATGTTCACTTCCAGCTAATGGAAACCATGTCTGCATCTCATAAGATCCGTATCTGACATCTTATCAAATCAAAGTGCACGGAAACCATGCACACATACGACAGGCATGTATCCGCTTTTGGAAATAACACAAGCATTAGATCAAACAAATTTCTGCATGACGCAGACGGAAGCAATAGCAATTTGTAAGATCTATATACCCCGGGCAGCGGGTAACAAACACCTTCATAAAGGCCTGTGTTTTCCCCCCTTCGCAACTAGAGTTGTCAAAAGTAAAATAAGCTGCCTGCGAAGCCCTATCAGAAACACACCCAACTCCATGTCAGGTGATGGCTGCCTCAGGCAACGCTTCGCACCCAGGTGGGCAATGTACATTGGGAGGGTTGTGTTGTTTGAGGGCCGCCCGCTCCACCCGTAACTGGATCCCTGTCATGACAAGGACAGGGACAATGGAGGCAGTGTTGTCACCGCACAGCTCCCAGGCACGACTCCCAGATGTAAGATAAAAGAAACAAGCAAAGGAACAAAGTTATCTGCTGCCCACATCAAGCAGTGGGGGCCTGGTAACAGGATCCTATTGTGACAACGGGGGTGGTGTGTCTCAGCCGCCCACAGGGGCAGCAGACAGTGGCAGAGTAGCATGGCCCCCTGGGCTGACAACTACCGCACACAGGTAACCCAAGCTGCCCTCATCACCAATTTCCCAGGCCCCCCCCCCACCCCAAACCCCACAAGCCCTTGTCAGGTATCTGTCTCGGACTCTCCCCTATAGTGATGAGATGACAGAAATCTCAAAGAAACACAACATGTATTATGTTGGTTTTTCAAAGGATTCCGTTTTCTCCGCTGTACATGTGGATTTGCATTTATTCCTGTGGTACTGAGATCTCTCACGTGTGACGGTCAGCATGGGCATGAACAAAAAGTCTCAGAAGAGCCGAGACACATGATTAATAAAGACAGATCTTCTACACATGTAAATTGAACTATACAGGCAACAGCTCTGAGGGAGTCCATGATTCATTCGAACTTGGGATCATTTTTCCAGCTTTAAGCTGAAATTCACACAGTGAATATGGAGGCAAACGCCGAAGGCCACGCGCCCACATCTCTGTCTGCTCTCACGCCAGACCTCCCTTTTCCCTCTGTGCATTGACAGTATGGGATTGCAGGGTCTGAGTATCAATCGGGTACCAGAGCCTCGCTCGCATTTTCATGTAGTGCATGGGGGACATGCAGGTCTGGGAAAAACTGGAAAGGAAAAAGAGGAAAATGATTTTAACATCTAAGCTAACCGGCAGATGGGGAATTACTGGCTGCCCCTCGTTGGGAATTTGTTTAATGCATAAAAGACAGAGCAGTGGCACGTTTTTCTTCAGAGCACCCTTCCTCCTCCTGTCTGAGACTGGGGTGCTATCCGTGCCGACATCTGCTGTCCCCCTCCCCCTTATTCATTCACTTAGCCCAGGAGACGGGGAGATACGGAACAGGATTCAATGCGTGTCTACGGGGCAATCACATGTCCTTTCCTAATTGGAAGAGTTATTGCCTGGGAGATGTAAATAAATTTCAGGATATTTATTGCAGGATCACTCCCTCGTTTTTTTTTTTGGTGAGAACGAGGACCACATGCTGTGTTGAACCATACCACCCAGATTTTCAAAATATGATTACTATTGACCTCATGTGAACTCGGGTGAACTTCTCCGGTTGCAGCATTAGTATGAAGAGAGAATGTTGTCAAAACACATCTCAAACACCAGAAAACCACTTTAGCAGCAAATTCTCTTATATGTCTATATGGTTATGTATTTAGAATTCATTGGGGATGTAAATTGGATATTATTACTAACGGTGAAAATTAAATAAAGTAGACTTTAAACAGAATTAAGTTATTCAAATATCTATTACTCTATCGAAAGGACAACATATGAATAAGCTACGAATAGCATTAGTAATTCTCTTGGCTACTGGAGATAGATAGATAACCCTATATATATATATATATAGGGTTTATAGAGAGAGAGAGAGAGAGAGGGGGAGAGAGAGAGAGAGGGAGAGAGAGAGAGAGAGGGAGAGAGATCTTAAGTGATGCTTAATTGATTCTAATATTACATAAGAAGAAGCCTGGAGAAAACGCAGCTGGCAAGGTAGGTAATAGCTGGTAATCTGATGTTTAAGACAAATCTCCAACTTTGAGGCTGCAGTCGTCAGCCCAGGGCTAGGGGACGGAATCCATCACGGGGCCAGACGGGCCCCGCCGAGCCGATCAATGCGAGGTCATGACCCCCAGCCCTCACCGTCTGTACCGCCAAGACAGCTGTGATTGGACCATCGATCCGGGCACTCTCGGAACGGCTGCCGGAGCGTTCAGCCACTATGTTAATCAAGGAGAGACAAGGGCAGAGCCGTGCGGGGCCCAGGGGTCACGGGCGCCGAGGCACTCCATTTCCCTGCTGTGCGTTTATTAACCGGCGCTGAAAGCCCTGGAGCCCACGCTTCCCCCAGCCGGGGCAGAGACAAATTAATGACAAGGGTTAAAATACTCACGCCATTCCAATCTCAATAACAAGCCCTCAATGAGGCCATTCATTCTCAGCTCGGGGATTTGCATAGCGCAACCTCTGACCCCCATACATCAGCCACACACAAGCATCGGCGAGAAGAGCGATTCACTCAACGGCGGCTTGATACTCGGCCAAGCCAGGCCAAGTTTATCAATTACCACCCTCGTCATTCTCAATCACAACAAGTAAAATACAAAGGCAACAGTAAAGGCTACGGCCGGCTGCTGTCTGGCACAGAGCAAGGTTATCCTAGTTTGAATTTTTTAAATTAGGCTGGGACCAAATCAAAACTTCAGCGACCTGCTAATCGTGTTGAATAACATTGTATTTAATAGCATTTTCTATTTTTTTTCCCCCAAGTCTCTTATTGCTTTAGTCATAAAAATAAAAAGCTATTAAACAGTCATGTAAAGTGAGATTGGTTTTAATTCAGTCTCAGCCTTTATTTTTATTGGTATACAATATTTTTTGGTGATTTCAATTTCCGTTTTTTTATTGTAGAAGGTTCAAAATAATTTATATTTTATTAAATAATTTTTTTTTAATATTAAGTTTCTACACCAGTTCTCTCATTTTAGACACGTTCTATTTTAGTTTGAGTGTCAGTTTTCGTTTAAAAGTTAAAGCCATCCACCTGTGAGCCTGCTGATCCCTCTGATCCAGAGATCGCAGGTCGCAGGTTCAAACGGGAACCATGTCATTTACCGACTGTGATTGGAGGTCCCTTAGCTGCAGCGTACAATTAGCAGGTCGTCATTTGGGGTGGGGAGGGAGGGTGGGACTTGGAATGCACACTAATATTTTAATTGGTTTAAGTGTAGCTTAGGTATAATTTTACTCTGAACCACCCACACCACTAACAAACCAGCATGAACATCTATGTCTCCGCTGCACTGATAAACAGCTGACGTCCGCAACTTCCAGAAAGTGGAAATAGCTACTGTCTTCAGTATCCGTTGTTAACTGGGAATAACACAATCTATAAAAGCATTTCTTTATTCTTTATAAACTCAATGCATATTTCAACAAGATGAATTTCAGTTTATTTTTTAAATTTTTTTCAACATTGTTCTTGTTTACATTTTAATTTTTATACATTTTTTTGTTTGTTCCTAAAGGCATTTGTTGATTTAATTTTCTGTTTTAGTAATAACAACACAAGCATAGAGCTTATAGGGGCTATAACTGACAGGAATGTACCCTAGCTAGCTCTTTCACCTGTTGGTGTTCTCAAATCTGTCATCAGTACAGACAAACGGAGAAAGACGGACTTAGAAATCTCAAAGATCTTAACATTACAAACATGTTGACAATATTTAGAATGCCTTTTCAAAAGCCATATCTATTTTTCAATTTTTTTTTTTTTGTATATGCATGGATTTAATTTTACGATTTTAAATGCCTGTTGATGATTACTGAAAAAAAACCTGCCCCTTTCAAAAACAGCCTCAGTTGTTGATACCATATGGGACCAATCTGTGAATACAGATTGGCTGTGCGATTGACATGACAGTTTGAAAGGTATGCACCAAATAAGAACCAGAAGAACTTTAAAAACTTTTTAAAGTGCAACGCTGTCACAAAATGCTCCTTCTTTTGTTTAATTCTCAGCAAAACGCTCTCCATACCATCTTACTGGCAGATCAGATTCAATATAGTGTTCCTCCTTGCTTAATCGGGACAGCTGCCGTTGTGTGCTTAGTTTCAGTCTGAAAGGCGATACCGGGCCTGCTGTGGATCACTCAGTCCGTTACAAGGCAACAAGGGCCACATGGGGGCGAGTGAGGATGGCAGCGTAGCGGTTAGCACAGCAAGGTAAGCTAATGGCACCTAATGGTCGCCATGGAAAATCTCACAGAGCCTCGATCGAAAAAAGGGGGGGAAAAAAACATTTGAATGATATCACCACGTCTTAAAACGACAGCTTGCGTTCGGTTCCATTCCTTTCAGGTTTGGGTTTTTTTTCCCTCCAGCTCCTTGCTACGGGGGAAAAGAGAGGGACTCTGCGTGTTGTTAGATAAGCTTCAAAAGCAACATGTTTGGCACCACGGCTCAATCAAGCGGATAAGTATAGGCAACCAGAGGAGCCAGACCCTCATGCGGAGAACCCTGCGCGAGCCCGGGCCTCATTATTCAACGCCCCTGCTCGATCCGCAGGCTGCCTCATTCGGAAGTCATTGCTGCAAACTTACAATACTTTTTGTCAACTCCGTTTTTAGCATTCTAATCGGTTAAAAATCCCACCCTTTCATGTATCCTTTGCAGATAACTGGATATAATGCCTAACTAGGATATTTTGGCACCCTAGAAATGCACTCAAACCAAGAATAAATTGCACGTGCTAATGCTAACACATTAAAACAATAAACAAAATGGCCTCACAGACGATAATATTTTATTCAGTGGTCCACTACTTGGAGGCTATGTCATAAAGCTTTAAGACATCATTACATAAATGTATTAATGACTACATTCTTTTTCATGCCTACGTCTGCACTTACGGTTTAAAGAGGACTTTAAAAACGCCGGCCAGAAAACCACACGGCTTCCATTGGCCACAGCTATAGATTTGCCACACCAGCATGCCTCGCTCAGTGGAGCGCCGTTTCTGATTCCCAATAGCCATTACCCCAGCCGGCAGATTTATTTAGAGCGGAGCGGCGTGCCATCTTAGCATGGTGGAAACCATCTGGCCATGCTCCTCTTTCCAAGAAACATCTCAATCTCCCCTGTTAAGAGATGCAATTCCGCTCAATGTCAGACGATGCTGCCAAAATACGAATGTGTGCCACGGGCTCATACAGGATGCAAGTTTGGAAAACCGGAATTAGAATGGCGCATGTTAATCTTTCAGCATAGGAAAAACGTGCAAAAAACTCAAATTGTTAATTTCAACTGGCTCCCTTTTGTAATAAAGGCAACAATAGCAATCTTTATGATAATAATAATAAAAGTGTAATAATAAAAGGCAATCAAACCGGAATATAACAACGTAGCAACACATGTACACGAGGTGATTTAACAAAGCCTAATCACAGGGCCAATCAGGGGGCTGTTTCACTCACTGTTCAGAATCCAGACTAGTTGTGGAGGACTGAGAAGGGAGGAGACATAAGAGCCCTATTTCACAGCGGCAAAATACAGATGCTGGGTTCCCCCCCATTCTCAAACTGACCACTAAATAGATCTGAAAATAGGGGCCACCTCAGGGAAAATGAGCAGCTCAGTGGTATCCTATTTTTGGTAAAGGGGAAAAAAGGCTGTGTCCAGAAATTATCTTAGATGTGTGTCCTTTTCTTCTTTCTTATCATTTGTCACTCGGAAATCAGCCGAGTCAGAAAGGAAAGAAGAAAAAAAAAAGATGGCCAAGCAAACCTGCTCCCAGGAATCCCAGCATGCCCCTTTATGTCCGGGTCGCCCCCTCCATGCTGCTATGACTTTAACTCACACGGCGCAGAGCTCACACCACAAAGGGAGTCCTTAGGAGGAACACCTTTGCATTGTGGAGCTCCTGCCGCAAAACCGTCCCATTGCCCTTGGAGAAGCATGGAAAAAGACAATGGTTAACATTTTAAGCATCAAGTATGACTCAGCAGGGGACAGCCACAACCTTCAGCTGTTGGTGCGGACAAAATTGGCTACTGAAAAAGGGGAGTGATTAATGGATATGTGATGAGGCTAAAATCTTTTCTATGGGTGTGAGATGTAAAATGCAATACACACTGAGTTTATGAATGGCTTTCGGTTTATAGTGATGATGGAAAGCAGAATATAACTAATAAAGACAAAGGAGCACGTGTGCTATGTGGCGCTGCTCAGCCATTCGTCTGTCAGGAAAAGCAGATTCAGCCTGCTTCTAATGAGGCATGGCTCAAGGTACCACAGGAGGGAGATTAGAGATGAGCGTTGTATTGATTTTTAATTGACTGGAGTGGAGTTAGAGAGCGAGAGGAGGAAGGCCCGACCAGATTATGTAACGAGCAAAAGCTGAAGTAGAAGTTATTTCGGAGAACTAGGAGCCCATTTGCATTTGATAGGCCACCTCAAAAAAATTGAGATTAACATAAACATTATTCCTAATTAGCTAAACGCATGTCGGGAATGTAAACACTGATGTAAACCGAGATTACATGTATATGCGTGTGTGTACATGTATATATCTATTTTTTTCCCCCAAAAAGTATACATAAATTTCCACCTATCTGTTAGGGCTCAGATTTTATTTTTGAATACATTTTATTATTCCAAATGTTTTCCATCATTAGAATCAGTTATTAAGAAAATTTTAATAATATTTATTTATTTAAAAAAAAAAAAAAAAACATTGACAAGAGTAATGTTAGGTATGACGTGCTGATTTTTACAGGTGTATATTGTGCATTTGTATTCAAACTTAATAATACTGACCTAATTACTTTCATAGCTCATTTAAAATGCTAGAAAAAACCTGCACTACAATGCGAAAACACTTGCTACATTTGTTAACAATAACAACAATGTTCAGAAACCTATCCTCGGATTGATATTAGAATGTAATATTACCAATGAACGTAGCTAGCTAGCAGCAATTTGAAATGCAGAGTGGCTTTGTATTGTAGCTAATGTTAAATACTACTGTTTATATTAAAACTGATTTTTTAGTAGGCATGTTAGAACAGAAATGACATGATCCCGTGTCTACCTTTTCCGCTGTGTTCTGATGAGGGTTTTTTTTTTTTTAAATTGAGATTAGGAAAAACGCTACTACACAGGCTGGCCCGAGTTCTACGCCGCATCACATGGATAGGCCGGCTGAAACAACTTCTGGCCGGCCTAAAAAGCAAGTGTGAACGGGGTCTAGGGCCTGAAGTAGGCCGACAGGGGGGGCATCAATTAAAAGCAAAAGGAAGAGAGGTCCCGTCTCTCAAGTTAGTGGTGGGGGAATCCCAACAGTAAAGCTGAGAATAAGCGATTGCCTAGTGGTGCTTAGAGAGGAAGACTGAAGACTGAAGACGAGTGAATGGGGGGGGGGAACAACAGAACAAATGAGGAAACTAAACAAGAGAAAAGAATACAAAATCTACCACATGTGCCCCACTCAGCTCCCAACATAATCATGTCTTTCCAATACAATCACCATAGCAATGCAATCGGAAATACCCTCTCACAATGTTTTTTTTGTATTTGTTTACATCCCCTCTGTCTGTCTTTTTCCCATCAACTCTGCAATCCCAGTTTTTCTATTGCTACATACCTCTTTTCTGGCTTCTCTCCCCACCCCTCCCCCACTTCTACCCCTACCCCTTTCCCATCTCTCTCTCTCATCAGTCTCCCTGGGGTAAGCACTGAAGTCTTTGATCTGGTCCTGCTTTTTCAGAGGTTGAGGCATCCTGAATTGGGAAGTGCTCTCCAATTAGTTTGGGTTAAATATTTCAGAGGATTTGCCATGCCTTTTTTTTTTTTTTTTGGCCCCGGGGGGGGGGGGGGTGGGGGGGGGGGGGGGGGGGGGGGGGGGGGGGGGGGGGGGGGGGGGGGGGGG
>JAOYSI010009054.1:18038-30749 GCA_025775065.1 Hiodon alosoides | reverse complement strand
CTCCCGCCCTAGCAGAGCCGAATGTCACGTTCTCCAGTGCTCTGCAGTGGAACCACTGGCGACAGCTCCCGCCCTAGGAGAGCTGCAGCGGAATGCAGGTTCTGAGGGGAGAGCGTGGGAGTGATCCCGTATCAATATTATTCACCTCTGCTCAAGACACATTCAGGCCAACGAACTTCAGTGAAGTTATTTTATGCATTTTATTCCTAAATCAACAACAAACTGGTGATTCCTCATTACGCCTTCCGACGGCAATACGACTGTGGTGATTGTGAGCAGAGCAGTGCAGTGGTCCATTATCTACACAAACTCTGCAGACTACCATGCTGTGTATAACCATGTTCCTGGGAAGTGTAGTTTTATTTCATATACATGTGAGGTGACACCTGGCAGCAGGAAATGAAAGGTTTATCTACAAAGAAATAAAAATATATATGGCCACAGGTGTAGCTTACTTTGGCTCAAGCTCATAACATATAATGTACGTAATATATTATGTAGTATACATGGTACACTGGGTGTACAACAGTAAACCTTTTGCTTAGAAAGATAAGACTTTACGAACGACTACACCATGATCGAACTAGCTAGCAAACGCAACACACAATCCCCACCTAACTCTTCTCAGTAAAAGCCGTAAAGACAAACGAAACAATCGTTTTAATACAGGAAATAATACTCAACGGCACTAAAAATGAAACAGGAGGGGATATACAGAGACGGGACTGTTATGGCCATCAGACTTTTTAAGATTGCGGTGGCTCGACGCCAAGCTCTCCGGTGAGATTCGGCGTATCAGCTTAGATAATTCTTGACAGTTCTTGAGAGAAATGACCCAGTAGTGATGGTTCATAGCTGAAAGGGAACCTCACATCTGACAATATTTGTTTGAGTTTCCACTGAAAACACTGAGCAGCCTCTCAGCAAGTATGCAAATTTCCCAGATGTTAGCCAATTCCTGTAGCAGTATAACTCAACATGCACGGCTCAGGACATTTTATTGCTATATATCTCATCCTAACTACTTATAGAAATCATTGTTTAAATCCACACTGTGAACATTATGGTCGTTTATCTTGCAGTAAATGTATGTACAGTCATGGCAAGAGCATATTTTACCTATAGTTTTATCAAACACATTTTTGCATATCACTTGTATTCTTAATATCAAACTCAAAGGGAAAAGTATATTACTGAGGATCATTTAAAAAAGTTCTGTTTAACCAGCTTTGCATTATCAATGCTTATTATTATTATAGTTCTTGTGGTCTATTTTGTTGTTACGGATATTTAGATTATATATATTAATGTGCATGTCTTGCACATAAAAATTCCTTTATGAGGTTTCAATCATATTGAAATTATTGTTTATCTAAAAACAACTTAATATTTGTGTATTATTCGATCATCAGTATCCTTCTGTACAAAGTCATAAACAGACTGGAGGATGTGTAAAGGTATTCTTATCCCTCCCTTGCAGTCAGAGGAACTGTGGTCATCACCAGTCTCCACTCAGAAACGCACCCCTCCGGATTTCAGTGTGACTCTCTTCGTGTCCCTGTGTGATGAGAAGCCCGCGACGCCACTGCTGTGACAGATTGCTCCAATGTAAAGAGCTTTGAGGGGCTTCTCAGCACACAGACGTCACTGTTCTGAGATCAGCCACGCTGGGCTTCAAGTAACCGGTTCTGCCAGCCATTTTGGTTCTCCTCCATTTACTTATTTTTTCTGACTTTTAACGTCGGGGTCTCAAAGCGCACGTCACAAAACGCCAATTTTCTGTTGGATATTTTGGCCCTTTTAAGATTTTTATTGTTAGGTTCAACGGACCCCTTCTGAGTAATTTATAAAAAGCTCCCATACAGCAGAGCTGACAAGCAGCGTAATATCCTTCACAGTCGCCCACTCTGCGAGCACAGGGGAACAGCTTCTGTGTGACTTTCTCCCTGTTGACAGGTCATTTCAGTGTTCATAACTGATTTATGAGGGTGAAATTTTCTTACAGTCTGTCTTTCAGTGTACGTGAGGAGGAACCATGAATCTGTCACCAAGCAAAATTTTGCTTTAGGACTTTATATTTCAGGGCAAGAATATGAAATGTAGCGGTGAATTGATTGGCAGGGCAGTTTCTTTCAAAATGCCTTTGGTCTGTTGAAGGGTAAAAAAACTTCTTACTGAAAAGTTCCTGAATTAAAAAAAAAAAAAAAAAAAAAGCAAACCAAGGCAAATCTATTAGGGTTAGAACACCTTATCCGAAACAGTTTAAGGTCTGAGTGAATGAAGTGAAAAACGTATATCCTTATGACAGGTTTTGATTCATAAATACCTTCTTGGAAGTACACAGTACATGTGTTAAAACATGCCTGCATATCTTTAATCTGTTTATTAACTAACTGTTTCAAAAATTGATTTCACAGATTGCCTGACCTACTCCCTAACCACCTCGAAACAGGAGATTAACGTGTTCCAGACACCTGGAAGAAAACAGTTGAGGACATGCTGACAAATATAGGATCTTACTGTTCCCAGGGGGGTCGTTTATTCCAATTCAATTTTTTTTAGCTAGCAGCCGGTAAGTATGAAGGGTGCAAAACCAGGCTTTTAACCACATGTATAAAATGTGCAGCAGTAGATGACTGCTTAGAGATGCACGGAGAGCAGTGCTGGAGAAATCTGGTGCACTAATCAAGGGCTATTTAAATTTCCAGATCTATCCGAGTGTGTGTTCAAGCCGCTCTCGCAAGATGTTGCTAGGACAAGCTCGTTAGAGAGACGACAAGGCTCTGCAGCCCCAGGGGGGTGTAGAGTGGAGGTGAAACTGGTTTCTCACATCCTTTATTGATGGGGCTCTTTCTGGAGCGTCTGAAGTGAACTTCAGTATTCAGCCAAAGATTCATTATGTCATCTATGTTAAATTTCCATACACTAATGGAATCTACATAATATTCCTCTACGCTGATGTAATCTGATGTAATATATATATATAATCAACCCAGATTACTCATGTGAAAAGCCTGATGATCTGTGCAGGTGATAAATGAACACACAAAGGTCTGTTCATAATTCTGACGGCTATACTTCAAACCAATGAAGGAACCTACTTGTGAAGTGCACTGGGGGGTAGCTTGGTCTTCTCCAGTTGTCCGTAGCAACTGGTCTTGGCCTCAGGGATGTCGCCAAACTCTTCCAGCATGGATGCGGCAGCAGTGGTAATAATCCCAAGTCCGTCCCGCACCCTGGCTTCCAGGGGGTAGTCCCAGTCATCGTAGGACACTGAGACCATCCCAGAGGGAAACTCGTCCGGTGTGATTTCAGGGTTCCCGGTGGTCAGGCTGGGGACGATCCAGATGAAGCCGAACCCGGTCAAGCCCAGGGAGCGCGCCTCCTCCAGGATGTAGGCCGCCTCGTCCTTGGAGCAGTAGAGCAGGATGACCGAGGACTGGATCTTCTTCAGCTGGATCTGAGTCTTTGTATCTCCAACCACTGCGTCCAGGGTGATGGTGTTCTGTAAATCCCAGCCCACAAAGCTGTTGTCCACCGTGCTCTTTAGAATGCTGATGAAATCCTGGTACCCGGGAAATTTGCTGGTCACTATGGAGAAGATGTGCCAGTCGTACTCCTCCATGATGTTCAGCATCAGCAGGGCCTCTTGCTGGATGGAGGCCCCGAACTGGAAGAAGGTGGACTTCACGTCCTACGGAAAAGGAAGAGCAAAGAGAGAAAAACTGAGCAACCCTGTTTAAATGCCCAAGAGAAGGTCAACCATCAAGCACAAGATAAAGCTGTTCCTGGAAGCTCAGCCCGGCAATGAAAAGAATAGGTAATTTTCTTTAGTACCTGAATGAATATTAATCTCAGTGACGCTTTGCGTCTCTTGGTCCATCTACCGTATGTTCTAGGTCTCCCTAGTCCATGGGTTTATTAACCTTAAGCTTTTTTTTTTTTGCTTCTTCGTTCTGAAACAATTGTCTACAATGCTAGTGAAGCAAATCTGAGCTGTCTAAATGGATGCACAGCCTCCAACAACTAATCACACTCATGAATAATGCAGCAGTAATCCTCACCATTGTGAATGTAATGCAAGTTAATTAATAAATTGAGAGACAGACACAAACTTTTAAAAAGCTCAAGACATCTGTCTAGTACAAGGCATGTCTATCTTAACAAACCTAAACCAAACCAAGACCAAACCACAAAATGAAATACTACTGGGTGCCTCAAATTGCATAAATCTTATAAAGCAAACACACAAGTTGAAGTGTCACTTTTCCTGCTCTGGATGGATATCAAGGTCAGTTTCCTTTCCCTTCAGGTGTTAAACAAACCAAATGCTTTCTGTCAAACCATGTCAAATCAAATAACGCCAGTGACTCAGGTTAAGGTGGAAGACCTGATGTAAGATATATGTGGCACATACACAATCTAAGTGACTACCACAATCCATTCAGACTACTTGTCACCTCATTGTCAGTCATACACATCATCACAAATCTATCACTGCAGCCAAGAGCCTTCAATCCTGCAAATCATCCCATTAGCATCTCTGATCGCTTTCTCAGCACTCCCGGGTGACAACGTCCCGCTTGAAAGAGGTTAAATATCTTGTACACTGGTATCGAGAGCTCCGAACCTAATTCCACCTCACACCTGACACCCCACTCACTGTTCTCGGAGAAGCAGCTAAATCATTTCCATAAGAGTTCCATAACGGTTCTACTTTTCCTCTTTACTAAGTACATAAATTACATTTCTTCAAAAAAGGGGGGGGGGGGGATTTTTCTCATTCGGGCCCGCAAAAAAATAGGAAACATAAAAGGGAGAATTCGCATGGAACAAAGGTGAAAGAACTTGACCAGCACTTTCAATCCAATAATACGGGGAATGGCCCATAAAATACTAAGTACGAGCTTGATTAATTAATTTTGGCAAAAACCAAGGTTCTTACCGTTCAGACAAGACAAAAGCCCCAAGATTCTGGAGAGCAATCAGATAAATGTTTGGCAACTGTGCTTGCAGACAACAGGAATCACTCAACAACAGAGGGGTCACTCTGGGCAGCGTCATCTCAGATCAAGATGTTTCACCACTGCTAGATCCATCAACACAAAAATGATACGACGAGGAATCGGAACCCGTCCACGCTGAAGCTAGCGCAACTCTTAGTAACCTCCAAATACCTTCACCTCCTGATAACAAAACAATGAATAATTCATGAGTTCATGTCTGCAACGTCCATTAGGGAAACATGTGGCCAAGACAAATATCCCATTACAAGAATTTCTGGTCCCTTATCTCCCCTACTTTTCTAAGAGCGGAAACATTTCTTCCTAGTTCCGTCTTTCCATCTCATGTCAATACCGAAGCTCGAGTCCTTCCAATGTGCCAGTTGTTCTCTCAAAAAAAAGAAAAACCCCAAAAAATACATCAAGACCAATGGGCATCACTGACAGACAATACAGACAAAACCAGACATCATTTCACATCACAAACCCATCGCCTCTCAATGGGGAATGTGGGTCCACCAGTGTCAGACAACCTTCGTCAACACAATTGTCCATGGTTGATGTAATCAGTTTCTGAAGAGCATAAAAGCTATCCTATTCAGGCTCTCTCCCACTGTGCATAACCGCAACCGAATACGTTTCCGAGCTGCTTTATTCCCTCCGCCTTTGTCATCCGTGCGTCCGTGTAAAGAGGTTTTGGGAATTTGCCTCAATCGGCTTGTCCCGTGAGTCCACTGGAAACAATGTTAAAAATAAACATCAGACTCACCACACAGTGATAAAACCCAAGGCAGTCCGGAAGACTGAGACCAAAATACTTTATATGATTTCAGATTTGCCGTATAGTGGAATGGCTTAACTTTCTAAATTGTTCTAAAGATAAAGCACCTTCTAAGGCAAGCGCTGAAAATCTCAGCTCTGATCCTCTGCAACTTAAAGAGTGTTCCCTTTCTTAGCGAGACCGTCCGGAAACATTCCATTGAAACAGAATTTCTCGTTCGCTCAAAGCATGGATCAAATCTCAAAATTGCAAAAAAAAAAAAAAGAAACCCCTCACTTCTTTCACCTCTCTGTCATAAACCTGACTTTTTCATTTCAGGCTAAACTAAAATCCTAAAAAACTAATTCCCCGACTGGTCCTTTCCAAACTACAAATATATTACAACATACACAACATTTTACATTTTAATATAGAAAACTGAAGTTGTTAGATTATGGGGGAAAATTCCAATCCCAAATTAATCCACTTCTGGTTTAGAATATCAAAAGCCTTCAAAATCACATTTGCAGTCTCTTTAAAATTTCTTGCTAAAAAAAAAATTTCTTGTCTTTTAAAAGTTGTTGCCCTTTCCCCTCAAGAAAAATAGTCTTAAGTCCCTTTTGACATTTAAACCCAGACAACAATATTTATAAACTAACACAATATTTTAAAAATCAACTCTCCACTCGGCGAACACTACTAAAACGTTAGACCAGACATTTAACACCAGTAATCGGTTTAATCACAGACATAATCTGATTTTACAGGATTAGCTAGGAAAACAGATAAATTGCCTAACCTTACGTCTGATTCGGCTTTGTGGGATAAATCTACCTCTAGCTAAAAATAAATAAATAGAAAGACATAAGATAAGAAGGGAATTACTGCTTGGTTACAGCTCAAGGGCTCTATCATAATATCGATATAATATAATATCTCACAGAACAGGACACCTCTTGTAAAGCACAGTTCGGCTGAGGACAGCATCAGCTGAAGTTAAGGAAATTCTTTGTTCTGTTCATTATCATTGCTATTAAAAGATCAAACTTATCTTCGGCGACAAACCCATTTGTAGTTTCACTGAAAGTCTGGTGTCTGGGTAATTTCAACACCCTGACTCACACGGCTACAGTTTTAAAGCAGAGAGTGGTCTATTTAAGGGACCCATATTCCTGCGTTTTCTTGAATATATTTTATTATATATAAATACTATATAACCATGATTGGAGGATGGAGCGATACGTTTTTTTCTCATCCTATTATAAAACCCACCAATACATTTTGTAAAGTGGCTTTTATCCAACATCCTTATCCTTACATCTCTTTAATCTTCTGTCCTTTTAATGAGGCTATTTACCGCGGCGTTTAGTTCAGGGTAAACCTTTACCACCGCCTCTGTCACCCTGCTGTAGCAACCACTGCAACCTCCCTGATAAAATACCACGGCCAGGAATGTGGAGGGTTAAAAGTGAAAAGTGGCTGATATGAGAACAGATGTGGAGGACTATCAACTGACTGTGTACGCCTCAAGCAAACACCTCCTTCCTCCATACGCCATAACAGGGTTACAGGGTGGCCCCTCCATACGCCATAACAGGGTTACAGGGTGGCTGGCTATATATATATATGTGTGTGTGTGTTTTTTGTTTTTTTGTTGGTCTTTTTAGTTGTTTCGGAAAAGGCATCAGCACTGCCAATCCCAGGCAGGAAAAACGGTACGGAAAAGAGGAATCGCTTCACGATCGGAGGGGTTGAGCGGTCACGAGCCCACACCAAGTATAGTCTTTTATGCACACGGGAATTCGACCGGATCCCAGCATGCACTGGGAAAGACGGACAAGGTGAAGCCGTCCTGTGCATGCAGAAAAGGACGGCAAAGACAGAATTTAAAAAAAGTTACTCTGCTTCTCGACTGAGCTCGCAAGCCCCCTGGTTTCGAAATCCCTTTGACACCCATGTACTCATCTAGATAGACCATCTCCGAGTTTAATTGCAGCTCAGCACTTTGCACATTCATTAGAAGTTTGTCCCAGTCGACTCTATTCTGGTGGAAGGTGTTTAATAAAATATCCCTGTTACATTAGAGAGAGTGATTGAATGTTCCTGCTAACATGCTGCATGTTGACAAGCTGGGTGGGACCACAATCTGTTAGAGTTAATTTCCTGCCCAGTAAATCCCTTTCGTTTGTGTGGCTGTGCTCTGAAACTGCTCTAACATACGATGCATTCATAACATTTTATCTATGTTGGAGGTTCACTGGTAGGAGGATCACTGTCTGCAAATCAATTCCCATAATTCTCATGCTGTAATTTCTATTTCTATTTCATATTTCTAATGCAAGGAACCTGTACCTTGCTAATATTAGAACTGTATAACTCAAACAAACTCTGTTATTGTTATTTACAATAACAATCATTTCAACCTTTTTCAGAAGGACTTTGCAATCATCATTTAAAAAAAACAACCTATTATTAAGGCCTAAAAACAATGAGCTACCTTACCTAATTATGTAATCCTGTTTAGTCCTACATAACGTTTCAATGCATAGATATTTTTAATTTCAGGTTAAACTATAACTATAACTATGTGTTGTGATCATTTCAATTATATTGAAGATGATTATTTTGAAAGGATCAGACTTGAGGTAATTAGCCCTAGGAGACACATTTGACTGCTAATGAGCACATCAGCCTGTCAGGACACACTTACTGCACAAAGGTGCTACAGAGGATCATCCCCAAGTGATACTGTAATAAGAATATTAATGGAGGGTCTTAAGCATGCAGAATCTGAGCACCGGCATAACCCCAAGAGATAATTATTCACATTTAAAAATTCACCATTTTTTTTTACCATGAACTTCCTGCAATACTTTTCTAAAATGACATTTCCGAAAAAAACCGGTGGTGCGAGCAGAATATTTCGTAGATTTCCATCAGTTGCCGCCACACACGTTTTTTTCCCTCACGTCGAGTTTTGACAGGATTGTGGGCAGGTGTCATTTGAAGCCCACATTAGCGGGACCGTGGCCGAAAGCCTGCAGACAAAGTGCGCCGTTGGCTTTAATTTAGGAGGAAAGACCCGCAGCCCGCTAATACCCGCCTGACTGCCTAAGAGCGGCAAAGACAACAAAGTCAACGCAACTGTCTCTTGCTCGCATTAACCGCGCAGAGGCTTAAAGATTATTGTAGCGACATTCCGTTTCGCTGTCGACAGAATTCACATTGTCCGTTGCACATTATTTAATTCCGTGTGCTCTGATGTAAAACCGTGAAAACATCGATATACTTACTCGCTAGTCCTCGACTTTAAAGCCTCACGTGTTTTGTTGGTCAGTGTCGTCTTGTTCTAACACATTGAATGTGTTTTGAGACAACTTTAAAGCCTTTAAACGATATTTTCCTACCAGAAACGGAAGGCAGATATCGATGACAGATTATCATTAGGGAGGTATGAGAGGTATGAGATTCTTTTTCTTTTTAAACCCAATTTGAAACATTTTTAACTTAAGAGCAAAAACATATTTATCCTGATTTATATGGAAAATGGAAATCCATCTCTGGTCCCATAACAAGAACACAACCAAAGGGTTCTTGGGACAGCAAGTGGCTCTTGCCTGTTCATCTGATTCATTACAAATGTTAAAATAAATGCAGGATGTCATCCTTGCGTGCAATGGGCGTGCGTTCTGTGTTTGCACGCGTGCGCCTTGTGGTTACACGTGTGTGTTGTGTTTACACGCATACGTTGTGCGTTTGCATGCGTGCATCTTGTGTTTACACGTGGGTCTTGTGTTTGCACGCGCGTTGTGTTTACATGTGTGTCTTGTGTTTGCACGTGCGCCTTGTGTTTACGTGTGTGTTGTGTTTACACGCATGCGTTGCGCATTTGCATGCGTGCATCTTGTGTTTACAGGTGTGGGTTGTGTTTGCATGTCTGCGTCTTGTGTTTGCACACGTGCGCCTTGTGTTTGCAGGCGCGTGTTGTGTGTTTGCATGTGTGTCATGTGTTTGCACGCACGTGTTGTGTTTACATGTGTGTCTTGTGTTTACACGTGTGTGTTGTGTTTACACACATGCGTTGCACGTTTGCATGCGTGCATCTTGTGTTTACAGGTGTGGGTTGTGTTTGCATGTCTGTGTCTTGTGTTTGCACACGTGCGCCTTGTGTTTACATGTGTGTCTTGTGTTTGCACGCGCGTGTTGTGTGTTTACATGTGTGTCTTGTGTTTGCACACATGTGTTGTGTTTACATGTGTGTCTTGTGTTTGCACGCGCGTGTTGTGTTTACATGTATGTCTTGTGTTTACATGTGTGTGTTGTGTTTACACGTGTGTCTTGTGTTTGCACGTGTGTGTTGTGTTTACATGTGTGTCTTGTGTTTGCACGCGCCTGTTGTGTGTTTGCATGTGTGTCTTGTGTTTGCACGCGCGTGTTGTGTTTACATGTGTGTCTTGTGTTTACATGTGTGTCTTGTGTTTGCACGTGTGTATTGTGTTTGCACGTGTGTCTTGTGTTTACACGTGTGTCTTGTGTTTGCACGCGCGTGGTGTGTGTTTGCACGTGTGTCTTGTGTTTACACGTGTGTCTTGTGTTTACACGTGTGTCTTGTGTTTGCACGCGCGTGTTGTGTGTTTGCATGTGTGTGCCCCAGCCATGGCCCTTTACTCCAGGACTTATTATGGGGATTATGCACACGTCTTGTGTTGTCCCACCAGCCAGTGAAACTTTGGCTCATCTTACACCCGCTGTTTTTAAAGGCGTAGTATTACAACGTGCTGAAAACCATACACCTCAGCGAAAACTCAACTGCTGCCGAAGACGTAAAAACCTATAGATTAGGGATCTCTATATTTGACATGATACTTTACATGAACAGCCCTTATTGATGCTTCTCTGGAATATGAAAAAATACGCTGAGTGTTTAATTGCCATTCAGCCACACTATTGCTATAACGAAACATGACAAGACGCACTGGAGCCAATGCAACAAACCTTGTAACACCACGGTAATAAATCAAAAAGAAGGAGGCCCCGTCGTCGGAAAAGTCGTTGGGCAACTTTTAAAATAGCTTGTATCCAGTAAAAGTAAGGGATCCGCCAATGCATTAGTTCGTTTTTTTTTAACCGTTTTCTGGTTAGTTGAGTGCTTGGGCTTTTGGGTGAATATTGTGGTCCTGATTGCACTGAAGTAAGTCTGCTAATTATCCCCGTCATCTCTGGGGATTAACGAACCAGAGGCCAGAAAAACCCTCGCGCCCCAGTCAGCCGCCCATCGATCAAACCGCTGTCTCAGTTAAAAAGTCACACGATTTGTTCATTACTTTGGAAAAATCGAGGTACCAAATAAACAAAACCAAAAAACGTAGGCCCTGTTAAAATGTCAGAGATCATTAATAATTCCTGAATTCATTCTCGAATGATTCCTCCCCCCAACAAGCCGTAAAAACTCCAAGAAGCCGCATTTTCCGTACGATAAAAAGCTGGGCCAGTTTTATTTATGCTCACACGTGTATTTTTCTTTGGGGAAACGTTTCAGCCAGACATTATTACAAACAACCGTAAACAAACAACCTCAGCAAGCATTGGCCAGTTCAGTGTTCAGACCTAAATGTTTCCTTTTCACTAAGCGCCGCGACCCCTTGATAAATAGCCCCATCACTTTCCCGGTACAACCCTGAGTGAGAAGGGCACTATTAATTATTCTTTTAGGACAGTTAGGACTCAGTATTCCTCCCAGTAACTGCCTGCCACTTCCTCACAGGACGCAGAGAGAAGCCAATCACGCACGTGCCTCAAACGCACGTCTGGGGTGTTTCTCTGCTCTGATCAAGCTGCTCTCAGAGTGGTATTCAGTCCAACCCATTCGAACCCCTGGCCGGTCAAACGTCTGTCCTTGTGTACGACAAATCCTGCCACTTTAACAATCCTCAGCTTAACCCCGAGGGTAGCTTCTTCCTCTCAAAGGAAAGGGCTTTTATTTTATTTTATTTAAATCAACGCTCTCATCACTCCTTCAACATCATTATTCAATGAAGGTGTATTTGATCTGACATCAGACCAGAGCCTTTGGAAATGGAGAGTTTGGCCAAGTTTACCTGACTGTCCCCTTAATAAACGACATCTGCTGACCGTGTGTTCTTCGGTGCTGAATTTCAGGGCCGTTGCTCATTGAGTGTCAGATAAAAAGAGACGTAGAATTGTCTTAGGAGTCAAGGCAAGATGATCCATTTAAAAAGGAGTCGATAATAACAATGATACTTGCTGGTTTTTTGTTCTTATTTTACCTAATGAAAAAAGGAATCAGAGTTGGTTGGCTCTAACACTTAATTCCACTACTGGCTGTTGGTCCAACCACTAACAAATTTGTTTAATTGACAATGAACTGAGGACGGCTCAAACGACTGCTGGAAACTACTTAAATTCTTAGGGTCAGTTGGGAACCAAGACTTTGAGAGTGGGGAGGAGCGGAGGGTGAAGGTTGCACACTTGCATGTTAAAACTTCCCAGGAGAAATTCCAATGTGCTGATCAATCCATAAGACTTGCTGAAGACTTGCTGTGGACACTGACACTGCGGGCGGCCGTGACTGAGGCATCCAATCCTCTTTCCCACAGCTAAGATTTTCCGGAATGGTTCCCATGACCTAATCTAAAAGTGCTGACTGCTGGGAGACAAAGAGGATCAATATGAAACAATGATTGTTTCGGAATACATAACGACTACATGATAATGAACAGAAGAAAATACCACCTGACTATATATATATATATATATATATATATATATATATATATATCTTGCACGGGTACAATGCTAATGAATAGAAGAAAATACCTCCTGATTGCATGGACAGGTAGCACAGGAACGATGCTAATGAAAGACCTCGTGACTGCGTAAACAGGTAGCACAGGAACGATGCTAATGAAAGACCTCGTGACTGCGTAA
>JAOYSI010009054.1:0-13216 GCA_025775065.1 Hiodon alosoides | reverse complement strand
GCTCTTTCCAGTGTTGCCCTGTAGCTCACTGTAATCGCCTGTCTAGAGGAGATTACAAGACACGGCTAAGATGGCTCTTTCCAGCGATGCCCTGTAGCTTTGTGTACGGCACGTGTCTCACTGTAATCGCTTGTTTAGAGGAGATTACAACACACAGCTAATATGGCTCTTTCCAGCGTTGCCCTGTAGCTCACTGTAATCGCCTGTCTAGAGGAGATTACAACACATGGTGGCGCTGTGCTGATTTCGCTTTTGTTCGGGTTTTTTCACGCTGTAATGCCTTCCAGTGCTCCTGGTTCAGTTTGATACAGAGTTTATTTTAATCCCAAACAACGCCATCGCTTCCTATTCTTTTTGGCGCACCACAGAGCTTACATTAGTGTTTTTGAAGTCACAGATAAGTCTTTGATAGGATGTGAGGCTGAGAGACATTAATTTTCATTATTACGCCCACGTCTAAAACATATGACATAGCCAAAGTCATGGTTTCCGTTTCCAGTCTGAAAAGGAACGTAGAAAAGGGGTAAAAAAACAAACTCCTAATTTGCAAATCAAAGAAATGTGAGTCAGATATTTATAGCAAAACAGCCTTGAGAGAAATATCCCACTTTTTGTTGGGCTCTAACTTGATTTCAGCCCATTGGCGTCCGCATAGCGAACCGACGTCAGGAGGGCAGGCTGGTATCGCGTCATGAACGCGTCCCAACCTGACCTGGACTTGTATGACGACATGAACGCGTCCCAAGCTGACCTGGACTTGTATGACGACATGAACGCGTCCCAAGCTGACCTGGACTTGTATGACGACATGAACGTGTCCCACGCTGACCTGGACTTGTATGACGACATGAACGTGTCCCACGCTGACCTGGACTTGTATGACGACATGAACGTGTCCCACGCTGACCTCAACTCTGGAGAATTTCGTCCCGATGTGGCACTTTCCGGAACAAAGCCGCACTGTGCGCGCACGTATCAGCTCACGGAGCAGCGGTCCCGACAAGAGCAGACCGCGCAATTGGCTTGACAGCCACTCGCAGGAACGGGCCCATTCGCGCCGCCGCTAATGAGGCCACTGCTCATGCTTATGGAGCCTGTGAGAAAACCAGGGTAACATGTTTTCATGGGATAAAACTGCTGCATTGTGCAGCCTGACACACTGCTCCGTCTGATTTCAGCGCTTTGCTAGCTCCATTAAGTTGCCTCTCCCCGTTCAGATGCTGCCGGTGATGAGTGTAAGCAGCTCGTCCTCCACTTAAATGTGCCAGACTGCACTCTACATCTCAAAATGTGAGTATTTGGCCTTCCACTCTACTGATGGCAGCGTTCGCTCTGAACTAACGGCTACTGAAACACTCAAGCAGTTCCCAATGTCTCGCTTCTGTGCTTTGGTGAACCTCATCCTGTTAAAAAACATAATTATGACTAAAAGAAACCTTCCGAGCTCATGTATTTTTGATATAGCTGAGCTCGGGCTGTCACTCACTTTTGGTTCGTTTGAAAATATCACTCAGGGTTAAAAAGTACAGCTTGCTAGGTCACAGGAGTAAAAAAGTCATTTGTGGAGACAACGAAAGAGGTCCACTATTAAATTCCCCGCAAAAAGGTTTAATGAACATCACAGGATGCTGTGACACAAGGAGTGTCCCTCACAGGATGCTGTGACCCTTCATGGGACAGTCACACACGCCGCGTTTGGCTGTTGGTGCTGGCCTGAGGCGCGAGCGCCCCGCTTCAGAGGACCGTTAGCTGAAGTCAGGCCAATGGAGAAGACAGCAGGGGTGCTTTACCTGAGAGGCACGGGCCAACCTGGGATAACCTACCCCAGTGTGCCTAGGGGACATGTGGAGACAGGGAACGAATCCCGCACTCTGCGTTGTCCAAACATACAGGGTGACTTCAATATCCCGTGGGTACCCTCCTTTCCCCTGCCATGACCCGAAATGCTGGCGATCGCCTCCGCTGACGCACGCAAACACCCCCCCGGACACAAACGGGAGGTTCTGGGTAGCACTCCGTTAGCGGAAAGGTCGAGAGCTAATTGTCCCGCAGATCGCCGGCCTTTCGCTTTAAATAAATCCACAGCTTGATTCACGTGACATTTTAATCAATCCTCTGCCCTGACCTCAGATCCCGTTTTGTATTTATTTATTTCTATTGTTGTTCTTTCACAACATTATAGAATTTTCCGAATCCTATGGGTCAAAGGTCCATTGCTCTCTATCCCTTCATCCAAGGGGCGCACGGTTGCACCCTCAAGCATTAAGTAAAGAGGAATGTAACAGGAAGCTGGTTATGGTCTAGCATAGCCTGCTACGCTAATTTGTAGGAACGGGCTAATACCAGAAAATCGCTACAATAAATGTCTCCTCCTTTAGTAAAAGTGAGCCCTATAATTGACCATTTCTTGGTGTGTCGGTATTTCTTCCAGTTTGGTCCAACGCTTAATCAGTTGTTATTTTAGCGCGTCATCGGAGGACATCCCGCTACATTTTGGGTCATGGCGAATTTTTCTAGGGCGGGGGGGGCTATACTTACACCCACAGGGGCGTGTTGTCGACACCCTTCTTGCCAGCCACACGGAAAGTACGGGAAAAGGAACACAGTTTTTGACCTCGTATAGCGCAGTTACCAGTCATTAACAAGCGAAGTCAGGAGGCCGGTATGACAGGCCAGTAATAAGCCCTGATACAGCCCTAGTCGCCTCTATAGCAATTTCTGAGTGGAGACCCCTGACATCTGTCATGAAATAATACACTTGGATCTTTCAAGTCTCTCAAGAGTTTCCAGGGAGCCTGAGAAATGTGAAACTGGTAATCACAGGTTCATGGTAGCTGATTTATATGATTTATATGATGTCCTACACAAATAAACAAAAGAGAGTCAGGTGACAGATAACTGTAAATATTCACTCATTCGCCTGGCAAAATAAATACAAATCTATGAAAACTTTTAAAAGACTCTTGGAGGGGTGTCAGGTTCACGCGACGGGACGTCCTGTGGACTAGTTGGACAATAAGCATTCCTTCAGACATCGCTGCACCGTGTGGGGGCGAGAGCTAATGAACGCTGGCAGACACACGACTCGCAGAACAGAATTGGCAATTCTTTCATAAGAGGAAAAAAGGGGAGTAAATGAGTGGGGTAAAATTAGGTATGGCATCAGAACCGTTTGTTGCAGAAACATACACGCTTTTCCAATGCAATCACCTCCGGCCTAAAGGCATTCATTCCAGTAACGAGCAAGCTCTTTGTACAGGAAGGACTAATTAGTCATCGCGCTTGACGTGCCCCTTACCCATGAAAAAAGCATCAGGCCTTTCTGAAAATGGAATTTGTGCGAAATTCCAGTCTTAAAGTCGGAATAAAAGACAATGTTAAGCGGTATTGACAAATGCTTGTTTATCAAAAATGACATCAGTATGTTCACAGAAATGCGCACTGAAACTTGGAAGTACAATTGTGTGTAATTGTAAAGTTTATTAGGTACACTCATCTAGTACCGGGCCGGACAGCCTTTCAGCTCCAGAACAGAATTTTTTTCGGGCATGAATTCCACAAGGTGTCAGAGACGTTCCACAGGGATGTTGGTTCATGCTGACATGATGACATCACACAGTTACAGCAGATTGGACAGCGGTAAGTTCAGGCTGTGAACGGCCTGATCCATCTCATCCCAGAGACGCTCTGTTGGGTTTGGGTCTGGGGACCACTGATGTAAACTGAACCAGCTGTCATGTTCCTGGAACCAATCTGAGACAATACGCATTTGTGACATGGCTCATTATCTTGCTGGAAGAATCTCCAGGTGATGAAGGGTTATCTGTAGCCATGAAGGGACACGCTCAGTCAAAAACGTCCCAATTATATCATAACAAGGCAGGGATTTCTCCAAGACCCCCACGGCCATTCCCCACGGCCATTACACCACCAGCCTGTACCGTTGACACCTGGTAGGAGGGGTTCATGGACCCATGCTGTTTCCTGTTTTTAGCTGATAGGAACGGAACCCCAGCGTGGCCGTCCACTGCAATAGCCCATCTGTGGCCCGCCTTCGACCGCTCTGGTTAACGAGCCGTTCAAGGACTGCCGCCAACCGGAGGCTCTTGTTACAACACTTTATATAGAACAGCGCGACATTGTTCTTCCGCTGAATGAGAGGGTCGTCCTGGAGAGTTTTCCCATTTAAATATCCCCTTTCAAGGCATCTATTGACTGGAGTAATGCATTTCAGCTTTACACAGCTTCTTTTTGGCAGCGTACTCAAGGCCTAAGTGATGGTTGTGAAATTGTACCCCATATGGCTGCATTCCTGCAGATACAGCAATAACCCCCAGAAGAGGGTGTTCTGATGAAATACAGGGTAAAACACAGAGTAGTTTTCACACACACTTACATGGGTGGTAACAGTCTTGTGTTAACGAGATGTTTGCTCATTGCACATAGCAGCTTGAGTTTAAAGAGCTCTCGATAACATCCTGGTTAGCCATATATTGTATATTTGTATAACTTATATAATAAGATTAATATGTTTTCACTGTTAACACTGTATCTAAAGGCACTTGGTTGCTACACAATTCCAATGTTAAGCTATGGTTTATTCAAATTCAGAACACGTTGGTCAGGGTTGTTCTGATCCAAGCCTAATTCATTCACCGTGGAAATGGAAGGCCCATGCAGGACTTAATTTTCTGCCATAATTTAATAGTTTCCCTTAGAACATGAGGATCATAACATGCATAATTAATCAGCCAAGGCTCTGTTTGTCTACAGTTCAGTACTGTATTTCAGTGTTCCAGTTTTTAAACAAAGTATTAACACTATTGAGCTCTTACACTGCTATTTCAGTGGGCCTTTGTTAACCTAGTAAATGCCATTTTTCTGTTCACCGCTAAAATCTATAAAACTATAGCATTTTATCCCTCCACTGGTACGCTGCTCTCAAGGCCGACCAATGCTGATTCATCTATACAGCTGTGTAAACTGTATCCTTTCTAAATATAAATATAAACAGAGAAACCACATCATTGGGTTCACCCCCCAATAGATTGTGCCATTGGTGACAGCGTCACATGCTCGGACTATGTTATTTAAAGCAGGTAGGCAGGTACCCAGGGACTCGCTTTGTGTGCGATCCGGAGGTAGACTGGTCACGTCTAAGGATCTAAGTGAGTTTGAACCAGGCTATGATAGTTTGTGCTAGACGCAACGGAATGAGTATCTCGCGAACAGCAACCCTGCTGGGGTTTTCACGCACAACAATGTCACGGGTGTATCGTGAATGACCAATCACCCAAAAGACACCCCGCCTACGGCAGGCCTTTGGATACACAGCTCAGCTGAATTATTTGTACTTGCACTGACAAATATGTTTAAGCACACTGCCTAAAAGAGTCACCAGCTGCGCTGTTAACGGTGATCAGCATCTGTGCGCTGTGCTGTGCTACACTAGAGGAGACACACCTTAATGGTAGCCTTCTTTAAAAGGCCCGACATCCCCCCAAAGCACCTCATTACCAGCGTGAGGCTGGAAAAGTCTCTCTCTGCAGGGAGAGCCTTGAGCTCCAGATCTGTACCTGGGAGGACTGCTGATGTAAACGGGAGCTGGGGGAGACTGCCATCTCCCCTGGTTCCATTAAAAGCTCCCCGCACAACCGTGCCTGGATAAAACCACTATGAATAATGGAATGAGAAATTCCTTGGGTTTCAGTCGGGATAATGTAGGAAAATGATTGTATTGGTTTAACATTAGGGAATCTATCAGGACACCAACTTTCAGCGCCATTGGGTTAGAGCGAGTCGTGAGGCAAACTGAAATGTTGAGGATCGTAAAACCAAGCCAGGAAGATTTGAGACAATGCAATGTTATCCCTTAGGAATCTTTCTCCACTAAAAAAAACACATATGATAAGAGATGGACAAAAAATGTTAACCAATTAACCATTTAATTGTTTACTGACGTACTGTCTTCTGATACTGATAACATTGCAAACTAGCATAAATGTAAGGTGCTAATGTAGCATATTAGCTTTATACAATCATAAACACTGTTGATGCCACAATATTTAGATCACTATGGGCTTATAAGAAATATATAATTTGCTTATTCCAGATATGTTTTCCATTTATACTCTCATTTGTTCACTCATGGGATTTGATCTGGGTTCAAATTGACTCGAGTCACTAGTTAATATAACAGTTCAGCAGTCCAAGAGCTGTTTTACTGACAGAGTTATTCATTTAAACATCTCAATGCGCGACACCAATGCTATTTAACTTGTCTGTCATACCAAATTACCACCAAAATGAAAGAAAACTCGCCTTGATTACCAGCAGTTATGCTATGTCAGCTTTGCAACGGCGCTAAATACCGTCAGATAGTAAATCTTCTGTTACGAGAGATTTTAGACATTGCTATTTATGTTTACACCCATAATGCATCTTTGAGTTAGAGACCCTCTGGAGACCATTTGGTAATTTACGCTTTGTAACTTTATGGGGAGCCTAAGAGGAGTTTTTCAAATCCTTTTCTGGTTAGAAATGTAGAAACAGCCACGAGTGAGAAAGCGTTGGCACATGGGAAAACGAGACAGCCACAATGACCGTAAAAGACCAGTCACCCTCTACTGGTTCCCAGCACTGATGGCTACACACAAGTCCCCCTGTCTCACAGAGTCTGTCTGTCTGTCTGTCTGCTGTTTCCAAACCGAGCCCCTGGATGCTTCACTTCCATGAGGTCGGAGTTGTGAGCGTTGCAAGCTCGGCCGGGCTTAAGCCTCTCTCTCTCTCCTTTTTTTTTAAAAAGCCCTGAGGATGTTTGTAATTTTTTTTTTATTTCTATTGCTAATGAGCTGTTCCCCCAACCCCCCTTTTCCATGTGCTAAAAACGCAAAAAGAAAAAAGAAAAACTCTCAAGGTTACCGAAGACGAGCTGCTCCAGCGACTTCCGTTCAACCATACCGTGCTCAAGTCAACCAAGCGCCTAATGCTCAAGATGGAACTAAACAGGAGACAAGAAAAACGTGATTCTCTCTGCAGTGTGCACCCTACCATTCACATACATGTATTCGCAGCACCACTGTTCCCCAAGGCACTCAGCAGTGTGAACTGACAGTCCTATAATGGGTTAACATCAGGCATGCTCATCGATTTTATCTTTTTTTTTTTTTAAGTCCAAGCACTTTGATTTGATCTATATCATCTATACAATATCTTTGTAAGATTATATTTCATCAGAAAACTGCAGAGGCTCAGTTTTTCATCTGTTCCATTCGAAACGTTCGGCCACACGCCCTCACCATTCCGCTGGGCTGGTTAGGCATCATTCGCCGTGCACCAGAGCTAGGGAAATCTTTGGAAAATTCTCCTGTATCGAGGTTTGGCTTTGACCCAAACACAGACTGAGCCCTATGAGCACCGCGTTGGTAGAGGTGGGTTAAAACGGTAGGGTTTCTCTTGCCTCATGGCTAATGGGCACCTGCAGGCTTTCAGTAGAGTCAAGAGTGACGTGCCTCTCCCCCAATCACGGACTGTGAAGCCAGCAGAGTGTAAAAGAGACAGGTGGCTCAAAAGCAAATATGATTGGATGAGACAAGTTGTATTTCCTCATCCTACCTATGTGTGGAAACATTTGTAGCAACGAGCCAAGTTTCAAAACCACAATTAGTGATTACATTTTTAAAATCTGTCATTCTTATCATTGTGCTGAACTTTTTTCTTTCATATAATAACATGTGTTATTTCTGTGTCATAAAACCACATACCTGAAGAAACGCAGTTTTTGCATCTCGAACAACAATAGATTATATTTAATTGCAATAATGTTATAAGGAACTCTAATATATTGATATATGATCTAACCTAATACAATGCATGTGAGTTTAATTAATAAATCTGAAAAATCAATAGGGAACTTTAATTAAAGAAAAAAAACAGATATTAGTCAAAATGACAGTAAAAATAACGGCCCACTAATAGGCTGGTTGCCCTCTCCACCCACATCCATAGCCACAATGTGTTCCAAACAAAAGTTCAAACACATGGGATAGACTTCAGACCATAGTCAACAGTCATATGTATGACACACATTTAAACAGACGTAAAAGCCTTCTCTCCCCGTTCATATCGGAGACTTTCTTAAATATTTATGTGTGATCTTAATCCTTCCTGTGGCGCGCTGCTGACCGCTGATCGGCTGAATGACCAAATCTCATTTCATGGTCGTTAACTGCAACAGGCTAATTGGAATGAAGCCTTGGCCTAGGGGCAAACGCAGGGGTGCGTGCTCATTACACAGCATTTATAGAAACTGAGGACGAGTGCCTTTGACTTGATGCGTTTCGACTTCCTCCCAAACTGGGGCACGAGCAGAGGGACGGAAGACTCACAAATTTTCTCTTCGGCAGAGGAGCGAGGAACCGTCCCGGGAACGCTCCAAGACGAGGGTACGCTTTCCACGCCCCCCCACCCCCGCCCCCCCCAGCAAAGCGAGAAAGCGTGCCAGTGGCAGGAACGGACCAAGAGTCCAAACCACGAGCCACGTGCCCGGCCAGTACACAGACAAATATTCCCTTCATATCACTGCAGACGACACAGCCTCTCGCAAGACTGTTTTATGGTGAGCTACAGTACTTTCGGGTCAGGTACGCTTTCAAGCAGGACAAGGGTAAAGTGGAACACGCCTAAAATTAGGAAATTTAAACGCCTGCCAAAGTCCAGCTTACTCCCAATTAAAACCGACAGCCGATGGCTACTGACACGTGGCGCTAGGCTAGCAGTTTCCACGTCACCCGTTCAGCTCCACCAAGGACAACAGTCATTGTTATTTCTAACATCTGTGGGAAGACTGAGCAGCCAGATCGACGGCAGCTCTTTTGTGTGTCACCTTTTGAAAACATGGAAGAGGAGAGGCACAAACGTGCATCAATTCCAGGCCCCACAGTGAAGCGCGGTGATTTGGCCTAAATCACACACATGGGAAATTAAACAGTTACAGGTAGTTAGACGAATCGACAACAGAATATTCAGTAAAAGTGAAAAGGGGTGGCAGAGACAATATATATATATATTTTATTTTTTTTTCTTTCTTCTGCATTCACTAGAGAGGACATTTCCATTTAACAAACGTGTGGTTTTGAATGCAAATAGCCAGCGTTGCTGTAACAGCTTCACTCTGCGTCCATCCAAATCCACAGTCACAACTTCACTTACAACGTCTCTTTGGGCTCGACGCATTAAAACGCATCCCTAATAACTAACCAGAGGACGCGGGCTAATAAAGAAAGACTCGCGCGGAAGACTGGGCCTTCGAGATCACTCGGCCCTCGCAGAGCTTGGGGCCGCGGCTGGAGAAAGAGCACGGCGCTCTGCTATGCTCGTTATCTGCTGTGGGTGCTGGCTGAAATTGGCCCATTTACAAGTGGAACACAAACACGGCAGATTACACTGTCGGCACCAATCAATACAAAACGCATCCATGGTACTCAAGCCATTTAGAATTCATTTATAAATGCCTTGGACGGAGGAAAGGGATCAGCAACTTACGAGCCAAGTAAGTGAGTGTCAAATGTTTGGTACTTAAAGCACCCTGGCAGTTTGGGCACACGTTCAAACGGGGCTCCTAATCTTGAAACGTCTGGCTTCGCATCTCGGCACCCAAACCTTATTAATCTTTATAAGTCCATCTGTATTGTAGCAGGAATTGTTGTGGACGAGCTGATGACGGAAGGTGACGTTACCTCCATGGAGTCGGGGCTGATGGTTTGTTTTGGTCGCAAGGTTGTGCCTGGTGTGACGGACCCTGGTTCGTTTCGCAGTCAGGGTCCCAGTGCACACTGGACATAGGTTACACTGTCTCTGCTTTTCGCAGTGTGTCTTTTCTGAAAAATGATATTTCCCGTTATTCTCAATCTTTCATGTTGTAAATAAACTAGAGTTAATTCTAAATGACCAAACTATACATCTGCAAGTGCGCATCTTAACAGAGGGTTTTCAGATGTGACGACCAGGAAACGTTTACTTCATAAACTAATAAACAACAAATCACATATAGTCCAGAGAATTGTGAGGGCACAGGTCTCTGTGGGGGGGCGAGGATTCAGCTTACTAGACCTTTCTATATACAGCCTTGGAACAGATGTCACAGAAGAGAAGTGCAACAAAAATGCTGGAGTTTCTCAGCGGACATCTGTTGGGAGCCGAAGGCTGTAGCTGTCACTAGCTGGAGCACTCCCCTGAGTTAATGTGACAAGACTTTTCATTACAGCGAGCCTCTACGAGGGGCTCATAAGCACGGCCTGGTGTGGGCCGCCGCTGCCGTAACGTCAACAAGCCCCTGGCCAGGCCTCCACAATCGCCGACTACGCCCCCCGATCGCCGACTACGCTCCCCGATCGCCGACTACGCTCCCCGATCGCCGACTACACTCTGAGTGTCAGCGCCAAGCTGTCCGTCGTTCCACATCCGCAGGGAGGACTCACCTCTTTCAGCCTCACACCGTCAAATAGAATTGACCAAAAGAGAGGAGGTGGCGGTTAAAAACAGGGGGAGGTGGGGGGAGTCAGGAGAGAGTTGCGAGTTTGGATATTTAACAAGGTTACTTAGATAAGTGGGTCGCTGCAGCAGTGTTGGCGCATCAGCATTCAGCTGGTGTTGCGCTTGGTTTCCCCCGGCAAAGTGGTGCAGAGAGGGAGCACTGCCGGGAGAGACGACCGCGGCCCCCTGGTGGTCAAACACTGGAAGCTTTGCGCTATTCTCCGACTCTCCGCGCCCAAGCATAAGCCAGGCATCATAATGCGCTAAAGTGCAGAAGTAGAAGTCGGTGAGTGAGGAACAGCATGGTAACTTCACACACGCGCTTTTCAAAGAGTAAGCTAAGGTAGGCGATTATTAGTGCTGACACTGTGGTGTCATAGCTGGGTTTTAGGATAACCAATATTGATAAGGCAGAAATAATTCACACTTTTCGTAGGTCAGAAATACGTCACAGTAAAGTTTTTCAGTTCTGTGACATAAAAAGAGTTTATTCGAGACATAGCATTGTTC
Organism: Hiodon alosoides; assembly: GCA_025775065.1. Taxonomy (NCBI): domain Eukaryota; kingdom Metazoa; phylum Chordata; class Actinopteri; order Hiodontiformes; family Hiodontidae; genus Hiodon; species Hiodon alosoides. The sequence continues at coordinate 2,173 of JAOYSI010009054.1, read as the reverse complement.
AAGCTGTAAACATACTACACAGTGGTCTCCATATGGGCTGAACGGGGCTACTGAACCTGGATCTCCGTAAATGAACGAGGGATGAGCATGAACTTCCCGATTTTAGTTTCCACAGATGAGAAGTGAAGCCGCGTTGGGGAGAGTGTGACCTCCATTGAAGAGCATGCGTAGCGCGAAAGCCGCCCAAGGCCAAATTCGTACCAGGCCAAAAGTAAACCATTGCCCTTGGGTGCCGATATGTAGGAGAAAAAAAGTCCACCCTGTGTTCTACATTCCCCTCTCAGTGACGGAGAGCAGATGGCTCAGGGCTTAGCAGAGCAGGCATAGTCAGGATGGGAACTTGCCACTCTGGATCACTCCTCCACACAGCTAGAGAGCCAGAGAGGCCAGGGAGGAAACTGTAACCGGCCCGATCCCAGAGCTGTCAGGGGCCATAGTATACCCACGCACGCAGACACACACCGCAAGGGTATTCTGAGCCCAGGTGTCTATCAAGAGGCTACTTACGGTCCAGGTTTATTTACTGACCTTTTTTCACCCTCTGGAGTCAACTCAAATAGCTGGCCGTCACAGAAAAATCTTTAGTGGGAGTTTTTTTTTGTTTTTTTTTTTTTTACTATAGTGCGCTGCTATATGTGCCATGTAGAATTTTGCAGGTCACGCAAACATGAATATTGAAGCAATTTCCAAGATCACCTGCAAGGTGAGCCGAGGGAGACAAGACTGCAATTGGCCAACAGCAGGAGCGTAACACCCACTATTATTGGTGCAGTCCACCACAGCGGTCTCCTCCATGTCAGGAATGGGTCACCTGGTCGTTGAGGGCCACGGCACATGCAGATTTTTCTTTTTTTTCTTTCTTTATCATTCAATTTAAATAATTATATTTGATTAGACACTGCCTCCTCCGCTGGTGTTCCTGGGTGTAAATCAGATAACTGAGAGACAGCCCAAACACCTGCAGGACGTCCCATATCCTATTCAGTTTTTCAGTTTTTTTACCTTTTGACATGGGCACATTTTTCCAATGTGGGGCCCAATCATGTGATAGGGCCGCCATATTGGAAACATTGACCCGCATTTCCAGTGCAACCCCAATAAAGCGGCTCTCGGGTATGTAATTAAGCTTGTTATTTCAAAATCAGACTGCAGAATTAATGAAGGCATTCAAAATCCCCACAGTACTCCTGGTTCTTTTTAGTCAGGAGCTTGCAGACTTGTGGAAAGTTTCACTTGACCTACTGGGACATCATTAGCAAAGGATAAAACCCAGTGCTCTTTTCAGCCCACCAAGCACACCCCAATCAGGACATAAAGAAAACAAATCATTGCCTGTCTCTGTCAAGAGTATATCACACACGGAAAAAAACAACAACCTTTTAATAAAATAGTACATTAAGAAGTACACACTTAATTATTGTATACTGCATAAACTCTTCAATGTTTTAATTGAATTCCCACAATTCAGTTGAACAACGTCGGCTGAGAGAGGGATTATACCAGTCCCAATTTGTTCCTCAAACATCAGTGTGAGTAAACAGTTACCACAGAGATTATACAGCCCCTCTTCTGTGGACAATTTAAAACTATATGTTTTTATTTTTAACACATTTCTACCGCCTCTCTTTGGGTTATCCCCCCTCAGTGTGCATCACCGTGTTTGCCTAATTTCAACGGATATTATTTACTTATGTATCACTCATTCTGCATTTAATTTGACAGTCTGTCAGACTAAGCCTATTTAAATATTGAAATGAACAGAGGTACACACACGAAAGTCATACATTGCCAGGGTAGAGGCATTTGAAAACTTCCAAACATGAAAAATTTGTTCCACATGCAGGCCTGGGACGGTCTAGAGAGCATATCACAAGAAAAAAACTTTAATGAGATTTTACCTGTGTACCTGCATTATACCTGAGATTACACCTGTCCTTCAGCAGTTTTAATACAGCCATCAGCAATCGTGTGGATTGCTGGAGTCATACAGTCTGTTTAAGCCTCTCAAAAACAAATTGATCTCTTCCCAAGATAACAGTAAGACCTCGTTTTTTGTTTTGTTTCATCTACTTGTGATAAAATCAAGACTCTCAGCGACATATCGCAATACAAGCCCATGATAAATGATGAAAATCGCTGGCTGTGACAAGCCCAGCCCTCTGCTTCCCTGTGA
>JAOYSI010009052.1:0-11147 GCA_025775065.1 Hiodon alosoides | reverse complement strand
TCTCTCTCTCTCTCTCTCTCTCTCTCTCTCTCTCTCTCTCTCTCTCTCTCTCTCTCTCTCTCTCTCTCTCTCTTCATCTTTCCTTTTCTCTTTAGCCTCCATGAACGAGTTAGCAATGTCGTAATTCCTCTCACTCTCAGAACAGCAGGCCCAAGCATTCCTTTGGTAATGAACATGTGTAATGTATCCCGGGCTATTAGCTTTTCTCCTCATGCTATAAATCTCCGCTTTTCTTATTTATGGCGTAAACAGGTGGACTTTGGGATCAGGTGACTGCTAAGCTGCTTAAAGAAATTCCTGCAACCTGTTTTAAAACATCAGCACATTTTAATTTCACCCAGGAAAAAGGTGTTTGGATCATCTTGGAGACTGCAAACTGTATTTAAATACTCTTTCATCACACCCTTTGTGGGGAAAAAAGGAGATGAGGTCTGGTTTATGTACTGTTCTGATGTTAAAGGGTTAAAGAGCTAAAGAGCTGTCCACATGTAAGCCTTCTTATAAACCTTTCCTGTCTTGCCTCATGTAACTGAATAGCTCATATAGACAGCCAAAACCACTATCTCTTTGATATCTTTGATACGAAGTCTTGGGTTTTTAGTGGACAGGGTGGTCACTAAGTTTCACATGTTCCTCGGACAACTTGTCGGTTCTGTTTTAAAAGAAATAGTTTGAGTTAAAACATTATTGATTGTGTGTGTGTATATATATATATATATATATATATATATATAGCTAAAAGAATTCAATTGCACATTACCCTTACGTCAACCTTCTGAACACTGTGTCTTTTGATGTAAGAACATATAAAACTAGGGGCCCTATCGTGTAATCCTGTTTCTTGAATGTATTAATCCTACATTCTGCAGGCCCGTGATTTGGCAAGCTTTGACGACCGCTTCCCTTTTCCAAAAACACCACAACCGTACCCTGTCCTCTCCAAGCCTGTATTGTGGCGCTCCTGCCAAAAATATGAACTGGCAAAAACAAAAGAGGACGTCCCTTTTTTCCCCCTCATTTAAGAGCTTCTGAAGCGCGAAATTAAGTGAACTTTGCTATTGGAAATTCATTTCTGATCGTGGTACAGAGCCCTGGGGCATGCGTACTTGTGGAAAAAACACGTCACAGTTGCTGACAGCTCCTACACCTCCGTCACTGCCTCCACCCTTTGTCTGGGGCTCGAAGTCCCTCCATATTTGCCCCTGTATTCTTACTTCTGCAGTACATTTACGTGCACGTCCACCTTCATTTCGCTTCAGTAGCACGACCACAAAACTGGTTACTAAAATACCGCAAGCGAAAAATAGAGCCAATTTGGATTTTATGCAGAATGTTACAGTTATGTTTACACTGATTGAATTCTTTATTTAAGAGCGACAAAGTTGGGTTTTGTTGGGACACTAAGCACTAAACAGTCTGTTGTGCAGGGGCAGTGGCATGCGTATATTATGCCCATCCAAGTTATTTCCCTGGGATTTTTTTATCCATGGAATGCATTTACTCCGATGGACTCTGTACCCGTCTATACGTCTGTGTATTTACTGAGGCTGCTTGGGTCAAGTCTCTTGATCAAAGGTACAACAGCAGCCACTCAACGGCTATACCAACTGCTGAACACCTATTTCAAAGACCTGTTACCATTCCCGGAGAACTTTGGTAAATCAATAAAAAACTGACCTAAAAATTCCAATTAACAAAATAAGCAAGATTAAGAAAAGCACGGCACTGATACCTTTTCATGGAATCAAAGAGCGTTCTCTTTAAATAGTACTTTGATTAATCAAGTGGGCGATGCGGACGGGAGCCTATTTATAAACGGAGCATGGAAGCTGAAAGATGTGTTGTTGTGGATTCTTTGATCAGAGTAATTGATTCGGTATCTTGGCCGGCGGATAAAGGAAACTGTTAACACGGCATTATCTGTGGTGTAACATTACGCAGGTGAACCCGAGTTTTGTCCCGAACCCATTCAGTGTGTCGCTTCATTGTCAGGGGCACGACAGTGGGAATATATCGCCCCTGAATATTACAAGATTCTTATCTGCGGGCAGGAAACAAAAACTCAGTGCCTGAAAACAAAGGCTATTTCTCCCCGGGATTGTTCTCTCAAGCAGCAGGGAATGATCTTTTTACCATTTTAACTCTCCTGGCCATCCCTGATTTGCTCCAGCATGTGCGCTAAAGTAATGTAACGTCTGTTTCTTTAGACACGCAAACTGAACATGTTCCTGTTGGCCGCAGCTATCCTGTATCTGTGTTTCGTTCTTTTTGCCCAGGCTGTTGCGACACGGAGACGAGTGCTTTCTGCCCTTGGCTTGCCCCTGTTTGTGGAAGGGAAAGGAGTACTACCCCGGTGATGTAATCACTTCTCCGTGTTACCAGTGGTGAGTCTGAATATGCAAAAGCTGCTTGAGGGATTAAGAGGAAACCTTTCTGTTGTCAGACATGTACATTTCATCTAACCCTGCATTGAGGGTCACGTCCAACAGAAACTTTAGAAGGAAGAAAGTGCCTTGTCCCGCGATTGGATGACTGTTTACCCTTATCAACAGATTAACAACGAGAACCGGAATTAAGGAAAATCTCTTACAGCCCTGCTAATTTTTTTTTTTTTAAATCATCCCTTAATTGATTCCTCAGTCTGCCTCCATTATAATACTGGTCATCTGATACCCTGGCCCTCCACTGTTTTTGGAACGGAGAAAAGCCCCCCCCCCCCCCCCAGGCTGCTTTATGGAAGCCCAGTTTCTCTCTCTCTCTCTCTCTTATGTTGGAAGCCTTGACTTTGCCTCATGGGATGAATGCCTTCATAATGACCTCAGTAAGAGGGCAGTCTTTCCCCCCCTGTCCCCTTATTCTCCTCTGAGGTTCTTCCCCCAGTAGCAAGAGCAGATAAGGATGCTCAATGGTGCATGCAAGCAGTGTTTCAGCCGCTGGCAATAGCCTCTATCCTCGCCTTTCTGTGCATAATGCAACCTCTCCATTAAAGGGACCATTAAGAACCCAGAGAATCGCGAGCGGCGACTGGGTAAATCTGGGCCTGCAGCGCCAGGAACGGCGGTGGCGGACGTAGGCTGATAATGTCTCTTTTACAGCGCTTGTCAGCACGGGTCATTTCAGTGCGTTTTCCGGCCCTGCCCGTCCATGTGCACGGCGTATGGCGACCGCCACTACAAGACCTTCGACGGGCTGCAGTATGATTACGTAGGGGCTTGCAAAGTCTATCTAGTAAAGGTAAGAGCATGGAAAAATGTGCATTTATAGAGTATCACGCGCACTACAACGGCATGAAGGCTGACCTGCACATCTCTGTAAATTAAACGGAACTTACTTAGAACTGTGTTTCATTCATTATTTTCAAAATTAATTCATGGTAACATTGTGAACTGCATTTCACATTTTTCTTCAATTTAATAAATATCTTAAATATCGCAATGGCCTATACCAGAATCCCTGGATAGGATGCGTCTTCCAAGCAAATAAAAACTTGTAAAGTCCTGTCTATAAGACAACATTTTCATTCTGTGTGTGTTTGTGCGTGTGTGTTGGTACAGTGCATTTCTTTATTTAACAAAACCTCTGTGGTTTCGGGACTGTTTTATCCCTGCTGTGATTGGTCCTGCCATTCGTTTCTAACAGAGCAGTGTCAATATACCAATGAGTGTGACCACTGAAAATGTGGACTGCTACGACACTGGGGTCATCTGTCGGAAATCCTTATTGGTCAGCATCGGAAAGTCCTTCATTGTTTTTGATGACGACAGTGGAAAAGCAGTAAGTTTAACGTCTGTTCATGTGCACCTCTGCTATTGTGACACCATTTAAACCGCACTCCATGTGCATTGAGATCACTCTGCATGCACTGAGATCACTCCACACGCATTGAGATCACTCCACGTGCACTGAGATCCCTCTGCATGCATTGAGATCACTCCTCGTGCATTGAGAGCACGCCACGTGCATTGAGAGCACGCCGCGTGCATTGAGATCACTCCGCGTGCATTGAGAGCACGCCGCGTGCATTGAGAGCACGCCGCGTGCATTGAGAGCACGCCGCGTGCATTGAGATCACTCCGCGTGCATTGAGATCACCTTGAGATGCTTGTAAAATGCATGGCACCAACCGAAAGCTGGTTCTCTCTGTTGAACACAGAATCCCTCGAGCTTGATTGACAGTGAGCAGAATGTGTATGTGTGGCAAGCGGGGTACTTCACCATTCTGCACGTTCCCGAGGAGGACATCACGGTGCTATGGGACAGGAAGACCACTGTCCATGTCCAGGCTGGCCCCCGCTGGCAGGTGAGAGGGGAAGCTCAGAGACCGGTCCCGACACAGAGCTCCTTTCTTGGGAGGATTTCAATTGGCCAGATCATCATCAAGTCCTGAGATGGAATGGAAAAAGTTAACACAATCCATAATTGAGAACTGAAGTCCATCTCTGATGGTACATTCTGAGGGCGGCAGCAGGTGACGGTGCAATGCTAACGCGACGATTTCCATCTGCGCAGGGCAAACTGACGGGACTCTGCGGTAACTTTGACAAGAAGACGGTGAACGAGATGAGAACCCCTGAGAACATGGACTCTCCGACACCACAGGATTTCGGCAACAGCTGGACGGCAGCAGAGGTCCGGAACATATCTGTGCAGCCTACCAGCAGCGTGTGACCCAGTGGTAGAGTTATTACACTGGTGACCAGCAAAATCCAGATTACAATCCCAAAAAGGGTCTGATTATGCACAGATCAACCTCAGTATCGATACAGCCGTACAAAATAAATATATAATTGAAGGCCAATAAATAATGTAAACCCCCTCACACTAGATAAATAGTGGAAATATAGTCCTTCAGAGTTAATCACACGTACAGTTGTCGTTGTTACAAGCGTCTCTTGCTCAGAGTCAAATAGGGCAAGGTGAGAATTACGGTTTTCTTTGGTCAGAAGAGCATTTGAAGAGAGACGAATTCATGCCAGGCATGATTAAGTAATGGCAGTGCCACGTCCACTGGGAGACACCCAGCACCTCAGTCTTTAGATTGACAAAGAGAGCAAAAGTTGTGCCTGATGCTGGATCAGTGACCAAAGTTAGCTCGTCGCCCTCAGTTTCATGTCAACTAACGGCTGTGTGTGAATTTTTCATCAGTGTGTGAACAGCCCTGACATCAGACACCCCTGCAGCCTGATCCCTCTCAGGGAGCCCTTCGCCAAAAGACAGTGTGGGATCCTACTCAGCGACGTCTTCCAAGTCTGCCACCCGGTGGTGAGTACCGGCTCTGCTACTGATCACTAACTGTCGCAACTGTGCATTTTATGCTGCAACCGCTCAAGCAATCGAACTTGTTAAAAACAGCTAAATGAGAAAAAGAAAAAAAACAAACAAAACATACAACCATTTATGTTCATGTTATCTTAAAAATGTCAGCCCATTGAAATGATAACCAAAAATCATCAGCCTATTATTGTCATAAAAGTACAATTATCTGCTTCTTAGATAGAAACTTTAAGCATTAACTGTGTTCACTGAGGCACATAGTCCACTTAGAAAGGCTTCGATGTCAGGTAGAAACAAATTATAGAATAGTTGGTCTATTTTCTGAAACACATCTGACTGGATTTAGGTTTAGAGTGATTTTCCATTGCCATCCCATCCTGATAACTCAACTCTCTAGAGTATAAATTACACAGTCTCATTCCAGCCAGTCACAACATCATCACCACATCTGATCAGGACATGTGAGAACCTTCCGCTTTATACTGGAATCAACAGAATTCTGGTGAAATGACTGATAACTCGTTCCAGTAAATAAAAAAAAAAAATGCTTTTTATGTGTGTGTGTGTGTGTGTGTGTGTGTGTGTGTGTGTGTGTTAGTCTGTCTTCTCTGTGTTTTGTCTTTGAGCCTTTGTGTCTAGGGGTATATGTGTTGGAGGATGGTGTGTGTGTGTGTATGTGTGTGTGCGTGTGCGTGTGCGTGTGTGGGGTGGGGTACAGGAGGCTTTTGTCTCTGCTGGTTCAGCTGTTGTGAAAGTTGTAGGGAGGGATGAGTGGGGCGAACATTTGAGACCAGAGCACATCTGACTCATGACCAGGACCCGGGTTGATTTTGGGGGCACAGAAAGAGGGATTATTCACTGTGGAGCCATCTGCTCTTTTCATACTGGCTGAACACACGCCTCTCTGGTGTGAAAAAGCCTCACCCGCGTTTGCCCTTCATCATCATTACCACAGGAAACACGCAGGGTATCCGCCATGCACACGAAACCCATAAACTACATTTCCCACCTTTCCCAGCCGCGCTGCCTGTCCTGTATCCGGCCTTGTCACTGACACTGGCTGAACACATGCCTCTCTGGTGTGAAAAAGCCTCACTCGCGTTTGCCCTTCATCATCATTACCACAGGAAACATGCAGGGTTTTAAATCGGAGTATCCGCCATGCACACGAAACCCATAAACTACATTTCCCACCTTTCCCAGCCGCGCTGCCTGTCCTGTATCCGGCCTTGTCACTGACACTGGCTGACTCGTCCCCACAGGTGGACGTCACCTGGTACTACGCCAACTGCCTGGCGGACACCTGCGGCTGCAGCCGGGGCGGAGACTGCGAGTGCTTCTGCACCAGCGTGTCAGCGTATGCCCATCACTGCTGCCAGCTGGGCGTTACCGTGGACTGGCGCTCGCCTGCCGTGTGCCGTGAGTGGTGCCCGGGCCTGGGGAATGGGCAGAGTGGAGCCAGGTTCTGAACCGTTGACAGCACTCAGACACAAGACTCTAGTCCTAACTTCAACAGGATGCATTGTAATGATACCCATACTAAGCAATAGTTTATGGTTTTGATTAAAAAGGTATTTCCCAGCAATATAATTATGAACCAAAAATATTTTTAAAGCGTTTTATAGACTTTATCACTGTCTGTATCTATGCATGTTCTGCGTGGAATGTAGACCAAAGATCGAAACTGTTTGTTTTCTTATTTTTTTACAGCGTATGACTGCGAGTTCTACAACAAAGGTATATTTAGAATGTAATGCTGTTATAACTTATTTGTTTACGTTAGTTAGCGCCGTCTGATTTTCACCCTGTTTTGAGTAAATTGAAGTTACAAGCACACACCTGTAGAGGGCGCGAGATCTACAGAAATCTTGAGCCACTCCAGAGTTATAAATACCGATCTGAATAGTGCTACATTTTATAAATTTTATTCGGTATATATAATAGATATATTTAGCAGTTCTAAATACATTATTTTACAATTTTTTTTTACAAGATATACATTTGAATAGCATATAATTAGCTGATGGTATGGAATAAATTCCACGTGTGACCAAAAGGAAAATTGATAATAAACCTTGGTACATTGGAACCCTTTTGAATGCACACTGTTTTTTAGACGTTTTGCACCATGATAACCTTTTGAGTCTATCGCACTTTCTAGAAACGACCGGATAACGATTTCATATTACGTTCTGAACAATCCATATCAGTTAAATGCATGCCTGCCAGTAAGGTTCATGTCTGGAACTAACTGAGCCATTCCCTCCACAGTTCTGGGAAAGGGACCCTTTAAGTTGGTCTTGTACAGTGATAAGGACACAGTGCTGGCAGCCAACCGGTCTGGAGGGGTTGTTTTCCCAGTAAAGGGAGACTTGTCCATCGCAGGGGTCACGTCCCTCTTCATGATGACCCCGGGCTTGAGCAGGTCACGACCGCACGGTGAGCCGTCACCTCACCCGACCACCACGTCTCTATGACACTGCACCCCTCTCCATCACCACCATGACTTAGCCTTCCAGCGCCTACCGTTCCTGTCTTCTCCCACACCCCCACATCACCGGGACACTAGCAGGAACTCCCTCTGCCTGGCCTCTTGTGGTCTGTGCAGGCCTCACCTATACCATATACTCAATTGTTTAATGACTGTACTGTGCATTTTTTTACCGTTATGGAATTTGAGGTACTTTCAAAGTGAAAATTCAGTTCAGCTAGGAAATCATTTCAAACCATGTCATGACTATGGCATACAGGGTTCCATTCAGTTCAAAAGTATGTTCCAAAACATTGCTATTTGGTTTCTCAGGAATGCCTCTATAGAGGGTTACTGGAAAGCACTGTTTACTTCGGGACGTTTTCTGGGAGTTGATTGCTCCAGCTTTACCAAAAAGCCCTTGCTCATTCTGCATTCTAGGAAGTTTTTTCAGCTCCCACCCAACTCCCAGGGGGAACGCTGAGAAAAGTGTGCTACCCTCTGACAGAGGACGCTGATTCACGCGGCAGTTTGCCGAGTTTCCGGTTAACACTGCTAGGAGAATTCTCCCGTGGCTCTGAAGCTGGGATATTATGCATGGACGCATGCAGGATCTTGAGCTTCAGACTCTGCAAACGCGCAGCATGACTGAAGCCAATCAGAACCGCTGTAAACGCCTTATACACCAACGTCGACCTCCAGTCGCCAATTCTGCAAAGCATGTTCATTTTTCTGATGGGATCTTCTCTTGTGCTTATTCAGCCATTCATTCTGCGACTATAATTACCATAATTATACTTAATGCATTCCTATTTTGTTTCCACTGCCTTCCCAGACACCTCCTTGGTGTCCTTCGAAGCGGCCCATCGACCCAACTACTTTGTGCGCGTGGATCGAGGTGGGCGTCTGCAGCTTGCCAAGTGGGAGGAGAGCGAGCTGTTCTGGGATCAGTCCACCTTCATCCTCCACAGGGACACCTGGATCAGCGGCTTCGACTCTCTGGAGTCATACGGCAGGCCCGGGTTCTTCATCCACTCCATGCTCTCGCGCATCCATGTCATGAAATACAACCACTCCGATGGCTTCCGCAAGTCCACCCTCTTCAGATTAACAGGTTAGCGCAGGCAGCTTTCAGGTTTGCTTCCGGGACAGGTGCACTCAGGGACGGGACGTCCCAAAATGGATCACAATGGGTGGGGTTTCATTTTACTTTCCTATTTTTCTGCCGAATATTCACAAGGCCCTTTTTTTGGCCTCAGTTGTGAAAAATACAATATGCAGCATTTATAGAAGATACATTTTTTTATGAAAGAAAAAATAACATCAAACAGATAATAAAAATAGTGAAACCTATAATGTTAAGCCTAACAAATGAAAAGTGAACGGCTGGACTCCTATTAAACCCCCTATAACACACACAAAACATGCAGAACGTAACAGAGCTTCCAACAATTCCCTCTTAACAATGGCTGCATTGAGAGAGACGGGCCTCAGCGAGCCTCCGTGAGCGTGTTAATGGCCACTCTGTGAGGGCGGTTATGTTTTGCATTGCACAGCCATGGCAGAGATGAGCAGCTGTCCACTGGCACACTCCCACCCCAGTGGAAATGACAGCCCCTGTCAATGCCAAGAGTCTGATGTGCGCTGGAGAATGTCTTTAATCACGGGGGACGTTGAGATGTTAAGCGCCGGCGTGCCAATCGCTGCCCAGTGGCCACTTGAGGGGGGGAGGGGGACACGAGGCAGGGGGGGAGGGCGTCGCCCCTGGTCGGAACCGAGTTGGGGGTGCTGGGACAGGTGATCGATTGTCGGGCTGATATAAAAAAAAAAAAAACATTTGTGATGTCCTTCTTGGGATTACAAACACTCAACCCAGTGGTCTGTGGAAAATTACAAAGTGCGTTTACAAATCAGATGATTGAACCGGTTGATACCAAGGCGTTCCATCAGTGGCCCGGCCCGGGGCTCGGGTTACAGCGGTTCTTACCCCAGCGCTGGGGCTCTGTCCACTGCTGCCAGTCAGTCCTGCTGAGGCTGGGTAATTACACCAGCTAAAAATACCGCAGCATTTGTTTTAGTTAATGGAAAAGTTATACCCGCCATAGATTGGGTTTCCCACTGATGACCGTGAATGCTTGACATAGCTGCTGGAGGACGGGTCTAATGGCGGGGGGGGGGGGCACTGTCCAAAAATCCCTGGTTTAGCCAAGACCCGAATCCAGTCCCCGATCAATTCATTGGACGTCTGATGTTAGCCCTTCTTTCTAATGGCTCTCCCTGTCTGTAGTATCAGCAGAGAAAAACCCTGGCACACTGAAGAAAACGGCCTAATCTGAAATGGCTTCAATACAAAACATTTGTTTTTACTTGTTCATTCATAACATTTCTGTTAAATAGCCATCATCGTCAACATCATCTTCATCATCAATGTCTTTGCTGCTTAATACTCATGGCGTCCCTGGTTAAACTTCTTAATGCCTAACAGTGATATCCAATCTCTAGTGATGAGGCTAAATACCTTCTCTAGAGACAATAAGCAGAAATTACGTCATAGTTTTGCATCAGGTACAGAAAAATTTACTATAAATTGTTCCTCTGGTTTTAATCATAAAATGACAATGGCAACAGTTGTTAAGAACAGTTGTTAAGAAACTCTTAAATAGCACATCAATTACATTTAGCATGTTTTAAGTTTTAGGGTAATTACACTTAGCATGTTTTAAGTTTTAGGGCAATTACATTTAGCATGTTTTAAGTTTTAGGGCAACTACATTAAGCATGTTTTCAGTTTTAGGGCAACTACATTAAGAATGTTTTCAGTTTCGGGGCAAGTAAAGAACAGAGTAGAATACTGGGATCTAAGAGTTAGATATGGAACATTTAATATATAAAAAAAAAAAAAAAACATAAAACATGGCACAGTATTTTTTCATGCGAGCTGAAAGTAAGCTGTTGTCTGAACATGTCGTCCAGCAGAGGGCACTGCTGCCTCCTTGCGGGTTATCGTGGACAGGGAGAACGTCAGGAAGCGGAGAACACGCAAAATCAAAGTGCACAGACATCGAGAGGCACCCGAGTCTAGCCTATAATGCATTTGCACACAAATTGACACTTCACTGAACAAACGCTTCCCAGATGTTGTGCATTAGTCAGTATGGTAGCTGCACATCCTGTAGAAAAAAATGCATCACTGTTAACAGCAGCTATAACTGGAAGTACTGCTGTTAATCATTTTACTGATGAATCCTGCTGAGTCATGGAAATCCTCTGAGATCTATAGCGGAAGTCTGAAGTGATCAAAACTGAATCTAAAAAGAGAGAAAACGGTTTGCACTTCACGTTTAACTTTGCCTCAGTGACCTCATTTCGAGAGTTCTGGACTTGGTGACAGGGCGGATCCAGA